>APFE030952427.1:29759-60542 GCA_000404065.3 Pinus taeda | reverse complement strand
TCTCTTTTGGGATGCATGAACCACCTTGGAGCGAACAATCCACGTCAAAATTCCTTCTAGAAACATCTAGAATTAACCCAATGTGAGTTTTTTAGAATAAACTTGTGCCTTTTTGACTTTACAGGGGTACACACCCACCCCTTTACAGACAGAGCATGCAGATACGCAGGAAATATGAACAAAGGGTACGGGCCTGCAGACAAAAGTGAGAGAAAGTGCGGAACCAGAGTTTTATTGATTTTTAATGTCTTTCTCTCATTTGCAAAGCTTGACATGAAGAGATGAGGTCTGAGATTTGCTTAGGAGGCTAGTATAAGTGATGATAGACCCATACTGACTGCAAATAGTCATGGTGACGATATTTTTGTGTAACAGATTGCCCCCTAAAGTGCGAAGTCTGTAGTAGATGAGGATTTCATTTATCATTTTAGGAAGAGTGAAGTACTTTATCATTTCGAGGATCATCTTGTGGAGAGCCCGATTGGAACCTGTAAAAACATTGAAATGAAAAATATATATATGAGATCATATCATCGCTGAGGTATGCATTCCCATACTTAGATCAAAACTAACTAGAAAACTAACTATTGCTCGGATATAGGAACGATCTTGTAATACATCACAAGTATAGACACATGTAGACACAGTATGGACGCAACCATCTGTTTATGAATATTCTACAATATAATGAATACAAAATTCCTCGCAGCCTGGATGGTGGAAACTAGATCCAGGGTCTTCATTTATACTTCCCGAAATAGTACGATTCTATCCATGCAAATGAATGTGTCGAAGTCAAACATGGTAGAAACCACTTGATTACCTGTCGATGATGTAAACTGTTAACAAGTGTGAGAGAAAACACCAATAATGACAATGGCTCTCAAAGTACTCAGTACAATCCATGAGATGTGATTAGATGTGTCGATGTCGAACATGTCACGGAATCCTTCGATCGAAGGTCAATGATGCCACCTATCGTCGAAGGCGAGAAACCTTCCATTGAGGCATGCAGATCCTAAGATACTCGCGATTTCTAGATCATCTTTCTAGATAAAGAGCTGAAGTCGATAGAAAGTGATCTGTCATAGGCAAGCCCACAACGTGAAATCATAGATCAATTTTGAAGAAATTTAGTTGCAAGGACTCACTCAGGGATGGTCAAGATGGATGACAGATATTTTTGGAGATGAATGGCTTATTTGCACTGACCTCTTCAACACACAACGACACAACAGGTGGTTTGGTGACGATTGACACAAAGTTAATACCCAGAAACTAGCTGAAGACTTTCAATGTGGTTTGATCAACTGTTAGGCAAAGGATTTCCCAACCCAGGTGAATGAAAGTGTCGTGTTCAAGAGTGGTTACAAAGTATGACAAACAGGCTCATTTTTCTCTCCTTTCCCCCACCATTTCTGGCAAGTACCTCTTTATTTTTTTACAAGCTTGAGGAGGATAACATGTGCTTGATTATAAGCTCATCCTTCGGATGAGTCCATCTTAGTTTAAATTCAAACCCTAAGAAGGAGTGATCCATTCCTGTTTGTAATTGAAAAGGTCCTTTACTGTCGAAATTTAATGAGTCCGGTATAGGAGAAACTCAACGTTTTTCATTTTTAGAGAGTCTGAAAAAACTTAAGAAGACTCCAGGGTTGACCTTTTTCGTAAATTTGTGTCTCCCAAGCCCGAAAAAGTATAAAATAATACTTGAGAGAACCGCTTGATCTTTTACGACCAAGGAGTACTTTTCGTGTTTAGGAGTCAGAAAAGAGCTTAAAGGTGACTCTAATGTTTTTTTGTTGAAAATGACCGATTTCGCCTGAAAAATCTGTTATCCTGAACAAAAACTCAAACATTACTCATACCTGTTTAAAAATGGGTAAAAATGTCGCAAAAAACACCTTTTCAAAGTGAAACATAAACAAATTTGCAATTTATTTACTCAAAAAACTTATGAAAAGGATTTTTTACCATTCATTTTTACCGTTTGAGATTTGGGTGAGAAAAAAGGGCTTTTGACCAGAAGCTTCCAATGAAGATTGCGGAAAATCCGTCTGTCGGAATCGAACGCCGTCTCCTCCAGGTAATCCACATCATCCTACTCTTCATTTCTATCCGTTTGAATTTTTTTTTTAGGGGTTGAGTTTTATTTTTAGGAGGTTTTTAGGTTTCAAAACCCGTGCGCGGGGGCTCGTGGGTTTACCACACGGGACCCGCGTACCCCGACATTTTTACAATGGGAAAAACTTCAGGGTTACACACCTCCCATGAAGGCAAGGTGCGGGCCTCACGCACTATCCCTAACAAGAGGGTGCGTACCCCACGCAAAGGTTTGTAAAAACCTAACTAACTCAAAAATTACCCAAAGAAATCAATTTTATGTATTCTAATTCACCTTTTTACTTGGATGTAGGATAAACATCATGCTTGATTGGCGAGAACAGGAGCATGAGGATGTATACCTTGCCATGATGAATCATCAACCTTCAATTGATGCATTGAAGGCATGTGGCTTATACAAATTCTGGGCCATACCTAGCATGAGGGCCCATTTGGACTTTTTGCAGTGGCTGGTTGATAGATGGAGTATACATGACCAGTGCTTCTTTATTGGTGGGCACCAACTCGAAATCAAGCCAACAGATATATACTTTCTGACTGGTTTTCTTAGGAGAGGTGAACATTTGACTCTCTTCAGGGCCAGGGTTGGTGACCAGTCTGTCGAGAGCCTCCGGCTAGAGTACTGCAATGTTCAGAACTAAGACAAAGGGATAGATATCAAGACCATATCCCGTCCTGAACTCATGGTGATTGGGTTTATAGTTAATAGACTCTACAGTAGCGCAGTGCTACACATAGCCATGGCATCCCAGATGCGGATGGCATTCGATTGCTTTCAAGGCACCATTTTCAACTGGTGCGATGCTATGTTGGCCAATGTGAAAGGCCAACTGACTAGGGCCAGAAACGGACAACTAAAGACTTTTGGATATGGTGCTATAGTTGTGAGTTTTGGTCTAGAGAGGGTTCTGATGTTGATCCCACAACACCTCACTGTTGGAGTTGGGCTTCCTCGAGAGCCCAAACTGATGAGATGGGTTACAGTTATGGCCCGTCATTCTGATGAGGGGACCGAGGTCGTTTGGTTCAAACTTGAGTATTTCCAATGGTTGGAGAACCAGGTTTTTTTCTATTTAGGACTTTCCTTATGCTGGGGTTGATTTTAGTGGGGACCCAGACATGGCTCTTCTGCTAGGAGAGCAATGGGATGACTCAGGTAAAATCATTTTCAACATTTTCCTAATTTAATTTTTTTATTTTTTTATCTCGTCCGAAAACTGATAGTAAAAGTTTCAAATGCAGATGTGGGTTGACGGCGACCAACCGCTCTCTGGCCTTACGAGAGGAAACAACCAGTTGCACCAGCTCCAGCCCCACAGGATGAAGCAGCAGAGACTTTGGCCGAGTTGGAGAGCCATCTAGAGCGCTTGACAGGGGACATTCCAGAGACCAGCATAGATGACATCCCTCGTCGACTTCAGCCTATGTGATTAGGGTCCCAGGACCTTTTAGGAGGTTCCTTTGTAAGGTGGCCCATGCAGTGGTTTCGTATCGAGATCATCACCAGTGATGGGATGATTGCCTATTGTAGTCACATATGACATTTTTTCTTTTTTGTAACTTATCATTTTGCCGATCATAATCGTGTTTTTCAACCTATGATCGAGACGATGTATATTTGACACACTCTCTATATTATTGATATCATATTACCATTTTATATTGTTAAACATGTTATGGAATGTTTTTTAAATTTACTTGTATGATTATTGCAAATGTCTACTTAACATTTGAGAAGCAATTGCATCTGCTAATGTATTTAAAGATCTTGGAATATGCTGATACTCAATATAGTCAAATTCACGTTCCAAGAGACGCACTCTCAAAAATAATCTCAATAATACTGGATTTATAATGGCATATACTCTATTAAGCTGTAATACAACGAGTTTAGAATCTAACCTCACTATTAAACTCCGAATCCCAAATGAAATAGATTCAGATAATAACTCAATCACTGCACTATACTCTGCGATGTTGTTTGTTGTTTGACCGAGGCTTACCCCATGCATAGATACCAACTCGTCAGAGGGCAAATAGATAACCCAAGCTCTGGAAGAAATATTATGTGTACTACGACAAGCACCATCAGCGAAACCAGTGTATGTTTTGAGAGACGTCGACATCTGCGACATCAAGAGTAAAACCAAGATAAGTGGGAATAACGATGAAAAACTCTCTCTAAGCTAAGCACACTTTTTAATCTAAAACACACTAGCTAGAAAGAAAACTAACCTAACTAAAAAATCTCCACACTCATTTTAAGCATAATACCTCTTCAGGTAAAGACCATTTCTGGGTTTACCTAAAGAGACTCCATCAAGTATACTAATTCATAGGCCCCTTTTGCCAGCTTTCGCTTGACAACATAGGGACCATGCCGCATAGGCACGAATTTTCTAGTGCCTAATTTATCATTTACCTGATCGTACAATAAGACTAGATCTCCTTCCGAAAAATTTTGAGGGGTCACATTTCGATCATACTGAACTTTAATACGTTTTGCATGAGATTCGATTGCTAATGCAGCATCGCATTGATTCTCATCTAGCTGAGCCAAGTATAACAAATGTCTTTGCTTTTAAGAAGTGGCTGGAAGTAACTCGATGGCCATTCACAATGAGGGATTTCGCACTCAATGAGTAACACAGCTTCCAGACCGTAAACTAGTTGGAAAGGAGTGAAACTTGTCAATGTTTTTACTAAGGTTTGCTATGCCCAAAGTGCTAAAAATAGCATGTTATGCCAATTCGACCGATGAATCCCAATGATTCGTCAGACCATGATGACTAGAACTTTGTTGATGGCTTCAACCAAACCATTAGCTTGTGGATAATAGGGAGTTGAACTGTCGTCATGCAAGCCAAGTTGGCCTATAAGTTCAGTTATCATAACGTTTCGAAAATGACGCCCATGATCAGTGATAATTGCTTGTGGAACACCAAACCTAGCAATTATATGATTGAATACAAAAATCGCAGTTGTTTTGCAGTCTGCCTCAAACGTAGGCATCACCTCGGCCCACTTGGTAAAATAATCTACCACAAGTATGATATACGCATGCCCCCCGGTCGAGTAAGGGTTACATGTAATAAAATCGATACCCCATTTGGCAAAAGGACCAATGGAAATTATAGGGTGAAGAGGAGCAGGTGGAGCGCGCATCTTTCGATCAAAAATTTGGCAGTTGTGGCATTTTCGGACCGCGATAATACAATATTTAAACATAGAGGACCAGAAGTACCCAACACGCAATATCTTTTGGGCTGTGGCATACCCAGACATATGACCACCACATGCTCCAGAGTGACAGTCATTTAAGACCCTTTCGGCTTCCTCATGAGTTAAACAACGTCAAAAAACAGAGTCCACCCCACGAGGATAAAGAGTATCTCCAATAATTCTGGATTGTTGGGACTGGAATCGTATTTTTCGACGTTCTGACCATGTAATATCTGGCCGAAAGGATTGGGTTTGGAGATAAATGATGATATCCCCGTACCACGGATCTAAAGTGTTGATTAGAAACAAGGATTCGTCCGCAATGGGCTCCTCTGCCACAGCTTCTGTGTCAGCACGCGGGAAGTCACACATTAACTTCGCAAAAACTAAAGATTTCTTTGACTTAGACTTTTCAAATTCCAAGTCGAACTCCTGCAGGATCAAAATCCATTTGGAGTACTTTCCCCCTAGCAATTGCTTGGTCAAAATATAGATCATAGGGTTGCAATCAGAAATGACTGTAGTTTTACGTAGTAAAATGTAATGACGAAAAAATTGGACAGCTTGAACGGCTGCCAATGCCAATTTCTCCACATGTGAGTATTTTAGCTCAGTTGGATTTAAAGTTCGACTAAGGTAATATATCACATGTTCAGTACCAAATTCATCTTCCTGAACTAACACCATTCCAATGGTAGAATGGGAGGCGGCGAGAAAAAAGAAGTAGTCCTGGTTGTAGTTGGGAGGATGCAATAACGGTGCATGGGTCAACGCGTGTTTTAGTGCATCAAAAGATTTCTCAGCTATCTCGGCCCAAAAGAATGGAGTATTCTGTTTCAACAACCGGGTAAAACCCTTTGTGATCTCGGCGTAGTTAGGAATGAATCGACGTAAAAAGTTGCTTTCCCTTGCAAACTTTGGAGTTGGCGAAGACTCGAAGGAGGAGGCAATTTGATAATGGCTTCAACCTTCGAGGGATCGACACGAATGCTGGATTTCGAAACAACAAACCCCAGTAACCGACACGTTTCTATACAGAAAATGCACTTGTGTGGGTTCAACCTAATCCGATAATGCCTACACCTCATAAAGATTGCGCGTAAATGAATTAGATGATCAGCTCGATGTAATTAATGAGCAGGCAAATCATTGAGATAGGGTTGCACAATGTGCTTGATATCATGAAAAGCATAAGACATGGCCCTTTGAAAAGTTGCCCCGGCATTCTTAAGCCCAAAAGGTAATTTGCAATAAGCAAATGTGCCCCATGGACAAATGAAAACCGTTTTTGGTTGATCAGTAGGTAGAATATTGATTTGATTGTGTCCGGAAAAACCATCCATGAAGGAAAATATTTCACTGCCGCACAATCATCAATGATTTGATCGATATAGGGAGTTGGGTAATTGTCCTTTGGACAGGCTTGATTAATGTCCCTATAATCGATACATATTCTTATTGTCCCTTGCTTTTTGTTAGCAGGAACAATATTCGATACCCAATCCGTTAACGGGATCGGATAAATGAAACCTGCTTTGAGTAATTTTTCAACTTCTGCTTTAATTGCAACAACTTTTCTTGGGTGGATCTGACGCAAACGTTGCTGTACGGGTTTAGCATCCGAGTAAGTTTTGATTTCATGAACAACAATTGCGGGGTCAATTCCTGGCATTTCCTCATATGACCAGGCAAACACGTCGCAGAATTCTTGAAATAGGGCCTTATATGTTTGAATTTCATCTTTCGTACAAGAGGCACCTATATGAAAGTTTTCAACAATTCCAGGCTTAACCGAAATGTCAAGAGGAATAGTTCGAGAAATATTTCCCAAGTTTAACTTGGAATCAGGATGTTTCATTGGATTCTGAGCTTCCTTGACATATTCAGTCGTAAATATTGATGAAAAATCATTTTCAAAACGATCACCCTCGGGTAAAAATGAAGATCTATGATGAAGATCTTCCCATGGTAAATCATCGACACATAGGATTTCACGAATTTGCTCATCAGTTTGAACAAGTTCAGAAAATGTTATTGAATCTGAGTTTGATGTTGAAAGTGATTCCTCATGGACCACATTCATTAAGTCATTTTTGGTTGAAGATGTGTCGGAGAACGACTACACGGCCTGATACGCAATTTCATACGGACTCAAAGGCATAAGATCACCAAATGAGTCTATCTCAAATTCAGAAGGTATGATCCAAGGATCATCATAAACAATTGTGTCTGATGAAATCATATGAATGGTTGCAATAGAAGACTATGCGTTGATAGGAGGAAAAGGAAAAGTTCCCAGTAAACCGACATCTTTAACTAGTCCTACTCCAACATCCTTATACGGGATAGTCGTTTTACCAACATGCTGAATGCTTTTAGCAGAGGCTGGGTCGGATGAAAAGTAAGACAGCTGGTCTAAGGTTACGATCTTTCCATTATGAGGGAACTTTACAAGCCGAAAGACCGATGAAACGACAGCTGTCATAGCGTAAGACCAACTACGACCCAAGAGAAGGTTGTAATCTAGAGGGGCATCAACCACCTCCACATCTAGATTAACGGTTTTACCTTCAACCCTATAGGTAAATCCTGTAGAATGCCAAAAGGATGAAACCCACGACCATCAAAGGCCTTTAGAATCCTCGGGGATTGATTTAGTGAAGGAGAACCAAGTGATCTCCAACACTGTATCGACATAATACACGTTGGAGCTCCCTCATCAATCACAGTCATATGAACAGGTCTGTTTTTTACTATCACTGGAATCTGGACAGCCATTTGATGAGGTAAGCGTGGTGCACTATTTTCTAGATCAAAAATTATAAGGTTCGAGTCCTGAACGTCAACAGCTCCTATAGCTGACAAAAGTAATTTACGCTGTGTTGGACATGATTGCAACACTTCCAAAGCCGACATTGCTGAAGGTGAAACAACTAAATCTTCAACAATGTTATAGTTCTGAGCTGCTCTCGCATGTGGATTGAAAGCCGACTTTCGAAGTATACCCTTGGCGGCCGGTTTGATTACTAAGTCTGGATTAGGTTTCTCGATCTTTAGTGGATCAGAACCGGGAGCTGAGGTTGATGGATTAGAATGAGAAGATTTTGCTTCTTTACCATCAACACGACTTTTACTTCCATAATCTTGCGATCGAGTCGCAATCCTAACATGGGACATCATCAGTATGGGTTCTTCGTTGGCATTTGAGGAAGAACCTATCATCTTATTGTCTTGATTTGGAAAAGGATCCTTCAAAACAACAGGAGTTTGGGAACCTTTGACAATTTTCGCAACCTCTGCACGATGAGGGCAGTCTCTTGTAAAATGCTCTTCGTCACAAATGAGACAAGGATAACGAGGTTTTCGTTTTTCATCAGTTGATTCCACTTTTTCTGGTTTCTCTTTCGAATTTTTATCTGTTTTATTTTTCTTCTTCACTTTCTTCTTACCACCATATTTTGATTTGGCTGTAGATGACTCTACAACATCAATATCGGCGGAAAGTTCCGTGGAAGAATCTCCTGTTAGGGAATCTGGCAAGGTTATGATAGGAGAAGAATTCTTGGAAGACTTCTTCTTACTTTTGGTATTAACCGTACCAATCATGCCATCAGCGGCATGAGACCCTGAAGGAGCTGCAGTGATTTGATTTTGCTCGGGAAGATTAGGGATTTTCTCGTGTAACGTACCTGACTGAGTATAAACTAAGTCAAGGTAATGTGCTTGAGCAATTACTTGCTCCTCAGTAACGACTCTGGCCTTAGCTACATCCTTAGTGATCTTGGGCAGTAAAGATTTTACAAACCATTCGGCTAAGATCTGATCCGGGATAAAAACTTTCACTAAACGCCGTCGACATCTCCATTCATGAATGTGATCTGAAATGTAAGAGGACGTTGACTGCTTTAATGAAGTTAATAATTCTGTGCCATTGTCATACCTGACTGAAATTGGAAATGAGTTAGAAACGAAGTAGCTAACTGACTAAAATTATAAAAAGTGGCTCGTGGTAACTCAATGTACCACTTGGCCGCAAGACCAATTAGAGCGCGCTGGAAAAGTCTTAAACGGATCGAATCATCTATAATGGAATTAGACACTCAGCAGAGGTGATAAGTCATCACATGGTTCGACGAGTCCTCTCCTGACTTACCTTCAAACTTGGGAATATCACTAGGCAACTTATTCGGCATTGGCGGCCAAAACGGAAGATAGTTAATTGGATTGTTCGTAAGGCGCGACAAATCAGGCAAGTCCAAAGTTGTGATAAACGGTAACTGACAATTAGGGTCCCTAAAACTCTGGGTCATCAGACCAGCCCTAGGAGGAGGATATCCAGGATAACTAGGAATTGGAATTACATTTGGGATATTATATCCTCCTGGAAAACCAGGATTAACCGGACCATACTGGGGTTGTTGAGGTTGTTGATATGTATACCCAGGGTATGGTTGATACTGATAGACTGGCTGCTACACAGTAGGACTGAATTGGTACTGTCCTTGGTACGGTTGTAAAATAAATTGAGGTTGACTGGTGACAACCGTACTTAAACCAGGTTGTCCTACAGGCATCTGAACTGAAGTGTGGACCGTGGGTCCAGACTGAGGTAAAGATGTCTGAGGAGTAGATACAGGAACAGTAGAAACCAGAGTTGTCGATACTCCAGAAGTAGGTGGGGTATATGAAACAGATGTTGCAGTAGTTGTAGCAGTCATTTGAGGCGGAGTTCGAGGCGTACTAGGCCCAGGCTGAGAAACTACAGAAGGTGCAGAAGTTTGAATAGTAGACTAGATAGGTTGCTAGGGTGAACCAGAAACCAAGGGTTGTCCAGTTTGAGATGACAACTGTACATTCGGTTGCAAGACCTGTTGGGATTGAGATGGATCCCACACTAAGTTCATTCCGGGGTACGGACCCATAACAGGTTGAGAATATTGAAGACCATAACCGAGTTGAGGGTAGCGTTGATAATTCAACGATACATTTCCAGATCATTGAACATATGATTGACCGGAAGGTGGTTGGTAACCTTGGGTTGGGTACTAACCTTGGGGTTGATAATCTTGAGGCACGTACTGATACTGGGGTTGACCTTGAGGTACATATTGATACTGGGGTTGACCTTGAGGTACATATTGAGTCTGGGGTTGACCTTGAGGAACCTACTGTCCTGTAGGTATTTACTGTCCTTGAGGTTGCCCCCCAGACGCAAACTCGGTACCTTGAGGTTGCCCCCCAGGCGCAAACTGGGTACCTTGAGGTTGCCCCCCAGGCGATACTTGAGGATTTTGAGGCTGCCCCCCAGGCGGTGACTGGCCACCTTGAGGTTGAGGATTAGGAATAGTACCTGACATCATGAGAATATCTTCTACATTCAACGGCTTAGTACCATTATTTCTAGTTAATAACCCTTGTCCGATAGGTTGAGGAGATGCTCCCGAAAAAGTACCAGAAAGTGACTGATACCCAGCAGGAACAGAAGGACCGTCGTACAAAAAGGCTTCTGGAGATTGAGAAAACATGGATGACTGTCTTGACATATTTAACAGAGGATAGTAACCTCTAGGTGTTGGGTGATAAGAAATACGAGGTGGTGAAAAACTTAGTCCCGGGTTTTCCAGAAAATTAGTCAATGAAAGATACCAAGCAATGCTCCTAGGTGGACTGTAAAAGATTGATTCACGCTCCCTAAGATCTATAACAGGTTGATCTTCACGGATAGGGATTCCTTCTTCTTTTTCCGGAATAGCAAGTTCTTCAATATCTATTATTCCAGAAGGAAGATTTTGGTTAATTATTTTTTCTACCCTAGGTGAACTAGGACCACTAGAGGCTGGAGAGGCAAACCCTGATGTTGGAGTAGTAGCAATGTCAGATTCAGGTTTGGATATTTCAGGTTCTTCACCTATATCACTAGTAGATGAAACACTACCAGTAACTTCGGAAACAGATACAGACTGTTGATTATAATCTGCTATTAAAGCTTGAAAATCAGGATGTACCACCAAGGAAGACTCTCCTTCTTCAGGTGACCCAACTCTACTGTCTCTAGGAGTTACCAGGGCCCGTAGCCCTTCAGGCTGGCTCGGTGAAAACTCAGGAGGTTGGCCCTGAAGACTACGGGACTTCCTCGGTAATTCAGCCATGGTTAAAAAATTTCAACTACTTCACACGAAAACAAAGTAAAATCTCATTGAAAACCACCTAAAGCCTCTAAAGAACCAAACAAATTGAATCACATGCCTAAAGAATCTAGGAGATCAAACCACACACAAACAGTAACTTTCCGTACTGAAAACACTAGTTGGTGATGAAATCCAACGTCGCAGTATTCAATACAGAAATAGCAGTTGGAACAGTTACCCCGGCAACCTGCTTAATGAATAGATTGGCACAAGTTCCTCCACTAAACCATCTCGAGTGAAGAGAACCCCCCAGAAAATCCAAGTGAGTCTAGCCGACGTTTGCTCCAGGTACAGTGGGATCTCTCCACCACCGTCACCTTAGGAAGAACCCTATAGAATATGGTCACTATGGTTGCCAACGGAAACAAATATACCTGGGGGAACAGTCTACGATCCGATACGCACGCAAGGGCAGAGTAGCAAGCTCAATCCCCTTGAAGGCTCCTTGACATAATCCAAGGTTTACCAACAAGTGACCCCAGGCTCCTCGACAATGGTTAATCCGAGGTTTACCGTTTTTAATACGTGAATATTTGGCATCGTTCCCAATGAGGAAGGATTGATTCCCACACTGGTTCGGACACGATCTCGTGCTCTCCTTTAAGAGGAGCTTTCCCAAAGCATAGATGCAACAGTTGGATTTTTCTCCTACCGCAAGATACAACTACTTGTTTGTTTTACTGTCTTGGAGAGTTGATTACTCCCTACTCCAAGACACTAGCCTAAGCTATGTTGGTGTAATAGAGCCCTAGAAATAAAAATATTACTAGATTGATTTTACTTTAAGCATTATTTTTATTGGTTTTTGATTAATTCAAGAGGTGCGGAGATGAAACTCGTGGTGTGGAGACTCGACTCGAAATCACTACAAAAAAAAATGCACTTAAGATGATTAAGCAATCTTTTCTCTTCAATGAACTTCTAGCTAGGAAAGAGTTTGAGAATGCAAATGCTTGTAAACACAAATCTTTCTTAACAAACAAATTAAAAGAAGAGTTTTTGTCTTTTCTAATGCACTCAAAACGAGACAACTAGTTATATTCACAAGAATTTCCCTTTTCTTTCAAACGTTCAAAGACTACAAAAACAAACTTTTTCAAAAGAGAATTTTTTTATTTTTATAACACACTCAAAACTATGGATAAAGCAAATCTTGAGATCTATAAACTATAAACACTATTTGAAGTAAAAGCTTACAAGATGCCTTTTTCAAGGATGTTTTACTCAGCTATAAGCAAACCAAGGACTAACTTGTCCAGAATCACAAATTAGTCAAAAAACAACCAATTTTTGTTTTCTTTTGTAAAAATGAAATCCAAACTTTTAACACAAGCTTTTTCGAAGTTTCGCAAAGAGAAAACACAAGATGGATTCCTCAACAAAGGTAGATTTTGCAAATGGTTCAGACTCATAAGAAGGCCAGTAAAAACCAAGGTGATCTGAGGCTTCTACAGCTTCTAAGCTCTGAGCTACTACACGACCAAAATGAAAATCAAGACCAGCAACCAAAACTTCTAGGAATCTCACCTAAAACCCTAACACCAATGGAATTAACCTAAGGAAAGTTCTTAACAAGTCACATGCAGGTCTGGGCAGGGGATAACAACATCTAAACAAAAACTAAACTGACTGAAAGAGTAAATCTTAAGTTTTCAAAATTTTAGCAGGGCCTGCAGGCCCATAGTTTACACAGGTGTGTGCACGCTCTGTGTGAAAAGAAAAAGTGCGGACAAGTCCGCACTGTGTTGCAAGCAGAGGGTGCATTCCTCTCCTAAATTTATGAAAAACAAAAAATAATCCTAAATCTACTAAATCCACCCAATTCCACACACAACAAGCCAAAAATAGAAACAAAAACACATTTTCTCAGGTCAAAGTCAAAACAAGGAAAACAATCAAGTCCCCAGTGGAGTCGCCATTTTGTCACATGGAATGAGTCGAGGTTGCGGACAAGATCAACCTCCCTAGTATCTAAAGATATCTAGTGACAAGCAAACCAATCAAAAACTATCTTTCTCTAAATATGCAATTAAAAACAAAGGCAAAAAAGTGTTTTAGGCCTACCTTGGATCCAATGCAAGTTTGTGGAAGCCTCACTCGTTTGGTCCAAATGAGCTCCCTTGTAGCAAGTCTGCAAACACAAAAAAGCAAACAAATTAAATAGCACCTGAAAAGCCAATATCATAAAGCATATCCATCATAATGATCAAGGAATTTATGGAACAAACCACATAAGACAATTTGTTGAGAAAAATGAATCTGATTATATTAATTCAAATCAAAGAAGAACTTTACAACCTATGCCTTGATGCTGTACAAGCTCCTCCCAGGGTCTGACAAGAAGTCACCTCTACTTTGACAAGTTTCACTCACTTCCCAATGAAGCCAAAAGGTATGTGATCTCTCCTCTCAAGCTTAACTAGGAAGTCCCAATTCCATCAGTATTTACCCTAAAAAATGTTCAACTTCTAACCTCCCCAGCAACTAACCCAATGCCTTAATTTATAGTGCAATGGAGGGAAGTTACTAGGTCCTCCTTCAAACGGATAAAGCCCTCCTTCAAAGGGATAGCTCCTCTTATCAAGGGATTAGTTCCTTCTCTTTTGGGATGCATGAACCATCTTGGAGCGAACAATCCACGTCAAAATTCCTTCTAGATTCATCTAGAATTAACCCAAAGTGAGTTTTTTAGAGTAAACTTGCACCTTTTTTACTTTCACAAGGGTACGCACCCACCCCTTTACAGACAGAGCGTGCAGATACGCAGGTAACATGAACAAAGGGTGTAGGCCCGCAGGCAGGCAAAAGTGAGAGAAAGTGCGGAACTAGAGCTTTATTGATTTTCAATGTTTTTCTCTCATTTTCAAAGCTTGACATGAAGCGCTGAGGTCTGAGACTTGCTTAGGAGGACAGTATAAGTGATGACAGACCCATACTGACTGCAAATAGTCATGGTGACGATATTTTTGTGTAACAGGAGACTACTCAACACTTAAATTGTCAACCCGAGGGATTCGTAAACTTAGAGACGAAGCACAGACAATGCCAAAGATGATATCAATATTTCTTATGTCAATCCCTACTTTCTTTAAAGGAAATATTGCATAATCAAATTAAAAAGAGAAAAAGGCAACTTGAACCATCAAAATAATCTAAGACTGGAACAAGAAAGAATGCATTTGCAAAAGGGATTTAGAAATAAAGGGGCAATCACTCTAGCTAACTATTGATCAACTACTGAGTGTGTGTTTTTCTTTAGTAGAGACACTTTAGCAGTCTCATCCGATGGGCCCTTCAAACCTGCTTATGTAAAGATTTCCTTCTTGCACTAATCTGTCCTGCACTATCGCAGTCTGCTTGCGCTAGTGCAGGAACAAAGATTTATGCAGAGGGTATAAATGGTGTCTTTATTAAAAGCGTTTTGATTCCTGCAAGGGCTTGAATTTTCTCAGTTTCACAGCACTTAGATCCCATGGCAAGAAACTAGTTCTTGCACCAGATCAGAGCTTCTTGCACTTAGCATTTAATTCTTACTGCAAGTGTTATTATACTATAAAATCAAATTGCACACATAAAAATGAATGTTTCTGATTTTGACAGAGTGCAGAAATAAAGAAACATTCCATATAATTTATCCTGTCATAAAGTATTTAATGAAAGCAAGAAAATTGTGGGAAGTAAACTAGAAAGGCTTGTTGCATCACACCAATGTACACTGGTGCAGGTTCATTTCTCTTGCTTGGACCAAGCGGGGAAAACCAACCAAAAAAATTGCAAAAAATGAATAGCACAACAACGTGCACTGGTGCAGGTTTATTTCTCCTGCTTGGATCAGGCAGGAAAACCAAACCAAAATAAAGTACAGGAAAATGAATAGCACTCCAACATGCACTGGTGCAGGGTTATTTCTCCTGCTTGGACCAGGCGGGAAAACCAATCCGAAATTAGGTGTAGGAAAAGGAAATTTAACTACTTCACACAACGGATCCACTTTCACTCAGACAGGAATGCATGTGCTGGAAATTAAATCACACTTGTCAATATATAAACATAAATTACAAGAAACAAGAAATAGGGTAAACGTGCCAGGTTGGTTGGGCCTTAGCCAACCAGCATGTTTCCCTTTCAAATAGAAATGTTGCTCAGTACTTTATCAATTCATCAACTTTCAAACAAAGAAATGTGATTCATAAAACATGAGGCAGAGCTCCCTTTCTTATTAATTAACTAAGGCAAATACATGCGTGAATACATAGTCCAGCCCAGATTTGGGTGATAACAAAATACAAGAACCTGTTATCGCCTCTCTGGCTATATCTCTGTTCTATACAAACTTCTGTCAAAAAGTCTCTCGTCCTATTTACATTCTTCATTATATAGATCTTTGGCCGAAGGCCAAAAAGATCGTTTAACCAATTACATAACCGATATGCAGAATTTAGCTTCTCGACCTTCAAAATTAGACAATCAAAACTAGCTGTAACCAATCTCTAGCTGTTCATTCTTCATAAATTCGATCTTAGCTAACTTTAGATCGATCATGCTATCGTCGCTGAAGCTCAGCTGCCTTTAGATCTATCTTGTTGTCGTGGCTGAAGCTTCACAAAATGAGGCGGTGATCAAGGGGGTCAGAATCTGCTGTGAGGATTCACTATGCTAGCACCGGTCCAAGATCCAATCCTGCACTAGGATCAACGGTCACAGTAATCACTTGACTACCAAATAAACATTGTAGATATTGATAAGTTACAAGAGTGATTATAAGAAAGAAATCATGTAATAAATAATTAATTAATGCTAAGTTAAGTTAAAAATATGAAATATAAAGTTCATACGAAATATGTCATCGTTCTTGGACTAGTGCAAGATGAGTGTGTATAAGAGCGATAAAACAACAGTAAATGGTTATGATTTAGGAAGGGAAAAATGGCAAAAAGAGAGCAAATTAGGGGGCTAACACTTGGTAGCTCTACTTCAAAGGTAGAGAAATTCCTAAAGGATTATGCTTATGAAATGCCAATGCCAACAAGATATTCACTCTTGCAACTTTAGAAGATAACAAACAACTTTGCGGAAAAGTTGGGTGAAGGAGGTTATGGCATGTTGTAAAAGGGGAAGCTTGGTAATGACATTTTATTATGTGAATACATGCTTAATCGATCTCTCGACAAGCTCACATTTGTCAGAAAAGAGAATGGGAGAATCTTAAGGTGGGAGAAACTTTATTCAATTGCTTTGGGCGTGGCTCGTGGAATTGCATATTTACACCAAGATTGCGAAAAACACATCATACACTTCGACATAAAACCTCACAATATATTGCTGGATGCCGATTGCACCGTAAAGTTGCTGGCTTGGGAAGGGAGACGACCGTATTTCGATGACAACAGCAAGAGGGAGGCTCGAATATGTTGCCCCGAAGGTGTGGTCGAGAGGTGTGGATCCTATTACAGATAAATCAAATGTCTATAGCTTTGGAATGTTGTTGCTAGAGATTGTGGGGGTAGAAAGAATATTGATGTATAGGTAAGCCAGTCCAGTTAGCTATACTTCCTTGAGTGGGTTGTCAAGCTGATTGAGAGTGGCCAATTGGAGATGAGATTGCGAGGAGGAGAAATAGAAGCTGCAGATGAGGAAAAGGCGAGGAGAAGCACCAAAGTTGTGTGGTGCATTTACCAGTCCAGAGATCGTCCTTGTATGGCTAGGGTTGTCCAAATGTTAGATGGTAATGGAGAGGATGTCCCAATCTTCCGTTACCCTTCAATTCCTCGGCTACGCCTGAAAATCCTATACTCTCCTCCATGCTGATTTCTTCTTCAATTGAAGCTACCTCCTAGAAGTTACCTATCCTTGCATTATTGTGGATCGATGAGTGGACTCTGTCCCATACTTTGTAAAAATGACTCGGTGGCTGCTACGAAGAAAGCTGAAGACATGATAGCCTCGGGCGATGATTTGTATATATTACTAGGTATATGTTATTGAAATGTCTGCATTCATGTTTGCTATAAAAGAAGCTTTGCATGAATAAAGTTAGATGATGTGTAAGATTGGATTTTGTAACTTTGCCATGAGATTTAAAACATCGTATGTGGAGTGATTTCCTTATATATAAAAAAGAGAATTTATAAAATATTTTGTAAGATTGGCCTTCTTTTTCAAGTTAATGACATGATATTAGAAAGAGGTGTATAAAAACGAATTACTTGATAAACTCGAAAATTTCCAAAAGAAAATAATGGTATTACCGGCGGAAGAGTATTATAAAATTAGAAGATTTTTAAAACAGTCATAAAAATTATATTGTGCAGAGATATGTTTCCGTGATAAGTAGGCTTTTTTAAAGCCATTTCCATATCGTTTTCCCTATTTACATGAATATACTTTATTATTTATATTAAAATATCCTATTTTCTTTACACCCTTAATATTATTATACATTTTATGTTATCAATTTTAAAATGTTATTTGAGATTATGTACCGGTTCTTTTTTTGAAATATGTAAATATTTACTCTATTTTCTTCTATTTTTTAATTAGATTTATTGTCATTTTATTTAAAAAATTATTTTTAAAAATTATTAAAAATAATGCTCAATTTGGGACCATTTGCATTTGACATTTTATAGATAACATAGAACCATAAAGAATACAATTCAAAATCCATGTTATCCATTCATAAAAGGGGTATTATTTCAACGTTTGAGTTCAAAAAAAATTAAGAGGAAATTTATTGTTTATGATACTCATGGTTTAAGTTCTATACAAAATTTTTATTTTTTAAATGTTTTAAAATAATACACTACTTGGGTTTTGTAGAAAGGGAACATCAGGTCAAGCTCATTACCTAGTGGGATCTCGATTGCATTGGTATAGAAGAAGGATGGGACCTAGAGGCTCTGTATTGACTATCGGGCGCTGAACAAGATCACTCTTGGAATAGGTACTAAATCCCGCGAATTGATGACATTCTGAACTGGCTCAAGGAGGCCAAATATTTTAGCAAGATTAACTTGAAGTTAGGTTATCACTAGGTGCCTATCAAACCCTCTAATGTATGGAAGTCTGCCTTCAAATCCAAGGAGGGTCTTTTCGAATGGTTGGTCATACCGTTCGGATTGATGAACACCCCTGCAACCTTCATGAGACTGATGAACGACATCTTGCGACCCTTCACCAATGCATTCATCAATGGTCTGGATAAGGACAGAACCATTGTCATTACACTTCTCCACTACATATGGTCCTAGCCATCTTGTCCTCAGCTTCCCTTTGAAATCCTTATGTCTGGAATCATACAGCAGCGCCCAATCTCCCAGCTGGAATTGTTTGTCATTGAGGTGCCGGTCATGCCATATTTTCCTCTGAAGTTGGACCACTTCGGAGTGGAGGAGGGCCTGCATTCGGTGTTCACCAAACCCATTCAGCTGCAATAACCTTTCTTGTTGAGCATGGCTGAGATCTAGGTCCAGCTTAGCTGCCATCCCCAATGTGTTGTACTCAAACTCGATTGACAGCAAAGCTCTCTTCCCATAGACTAGCTCATAAGGTGTGAAACTAGTTGTGGCCTTCCAAGTGGTGTTGTAGGCCCAAGTGGCCTCAACCAGGCAATCTACCCAATCCTTTCTGCTGCTACTCACCACCTTAGTCAAAATCCCTTCTAATGCTCTATTGGTGACTTCCACTTGCCCATTTGCTTGAGGATGATATGGGGTGGAAGTCCTCTGCTTGATCTTGTGATGAGCGAGTAAGTCTTCAATTAAGTTGGAGGTGAACTGGCTTCCTTGATCGGTGACTAACTCTCTTGGGTAGCCAAATTTGTAGAAGATGTTTGCTCTTAAAAACTCAGCCACCTTTTCTTCTTTTGCTATTTTGATTGACTTGGTTTCCTCCCACTTTGTCAGATAGTCTGTGCACACAACGATGTAAGACCTTTTCCTTGAAGGAGGGTTGATAGGACCCACAAAATCCATACCCCACTTCTCAAATGGCTCAAGAGTCACTTGAGGTTGGAGAGGCACTTCGTCCCTTGGAGTCGGTTTCCCCATCCTTTGGCATCGGTCACATTGGCTGATATATCTTCTGACATCTTGATGAAGAGTGGGCCAATAGTAGCCTGCCTGTAGAATTTTGAAGGAAATCCTCTTGGCTGCAAAATGTTCTCCACAAGGCCCATCGTGACAGGTTAGGAGGATGTCAAAGACTTCCTCCTCCCTTACATAATGCCTTAAGATCTGATCGGGGCCAAGTTTGAATAGGTTGCCCCTGATCCAAGTGAATGAGGCACTCTTCCTCACAATTCTGCTCTTCTCCTTTGAGGATAGATGCGGAGGGAACTGTGTTGAGACCAGATAGTTTGCTATATCAGAAAACCATGGAGAGAGTACTGAGATAGCAAACAGATGTTCATCTAGCATCTGGTCATCCACCGTTCCTTCTTCACCTGCAGGCAAATCCAATCTAGACAAGAAGTTAGCAACAACATTTTCTTTACCTGGTTTGTCAACGATAGTCAAATCAAACTGCTGCAACAAAAGTAACCATATAATAATATGAGCATTCACATCAGGCTTATTCATTAAATATCTAATCGCAGCATGCTCAGTATGTACAAATGTTTGATAGCCAGTGACGTAGTGTCAGAATTTGTTCAGGGAATGGACCACGGTCAGGAACTCTTTCTCAGTTACAGTATAATTCATTTCTTCCTTGGATAAGTTTTTGCTGACAAAGTATATGGCATATGGAAGTTTTTCTTCAACTTGTCCTAAGGCTGCCCCTATGGCTTTGTTTGAGGCATTAGTGTGGATGTGGAAAGGTAGGGCCCAGTTTGGGCCTCTCAAAATTGGGGTGGACACCAACATATCCTTTAATTCATTCAGAGCCTTCTGACAGTCGTCAGTCCATTTAAACTCAACATCTTTTGCTAAGAGGCCAAACAATGGCGAGGCTAGCTTATTGAAGTCTTTAATGAACCTTCTATAATATCCTGCTAAGCCTAGGAAACTCCGAACATCTCTTACCTGCTAAGGAGGTGGAACCTTTTTGATGATAGCAATTTTATTGGGATCCACCTGTAATCCTTGGCGAGAAATGGTATGACCTAACACGGTCCCTTCAGTCATCAGGGATTCACATTTTTCAGGGCTAAGGGACAGGTTCATTTCAATGCACTTGTTCAAAACTTTTCCCAGGTTGGACAAGGCTTCTTAGAAGCTAGACCCGTAAGGAGTAAATTCATCCATATAGATTTCCATCGAATCATGAACCAACTCGGCAAATATGCTCAATACAACTCTCTGGAAAGTGGCAGGAGCATTGCATAGCCCAAAAGGAAGGACTCGGTAGGCAAAGGTACCCCATGGACAAGTGAAGGTGGTCTTATCTTGGTCCTCCGGGCTGATTTGGATCTGATTATACCCACTGAACCCATCTAGGAAAGAGAAAAACTTATTTCCTGCCAATCCATCCAACACTTGATCTATGAAAGGTAAGGGGAAGTGGTCTTTCTTGGTGGCTTTGTTCAATTCTCTATAGTCCACACAGATTCTCCATTTCCCATTTTTCTTGGTTACCAACACCAGAGGGGAAACCCATTCGCTATCCAAGATGGGGTAGATGAATCCGGCATCCAACAATTTTTGCACTTCTTCTTTAACAATGTCCTTAAGGGCTGGATTCATTCTCCTCTGAGGTTGCCTAACTGGTTTACAGTCCTCCTTGATGTAGAAACGATGGGTACAGACCGAGGGATGGATTCCCTTCATTTCCTTGTAGTTCCAGGCAAAAGCCTCCAAATGGCGGGTCAAGAGGCTACATAGCTCCTTTTCCTGAGAGGGAGAGAGAGAGGAGCTGATCTTTAGAGTTCTTTCAGGGCCAAACTCCACATTCTTAACTCTGGGAGTGGTCGGACCAGTCGCACATAGGTCCACTAAAGCATTGACTTGGGTATCTTCCACCAACTCTTCCAAGGATAGTGCACCAGGGGGAGGATTTTGGATTAAGTTCTCAATCAAATCATCCTCTGTTTGAGGACCTCCCCTGGTGGCCTCTACTGTGGATAATGGTGCAGAGTAGACCTCATCCTCTTCTCCTTCTTCCAACCATAGGGGTAAGTGATGTTCTAGCAGAGGTTGGGCAGGAGGGTATAGGACCAGCTGTTTGGACATAGGCCCATTTTTTATGGTCATGCTTCCTGCTCGACAGTTGATGTAAGCATCTGCAGTAGCCAACCAAGGCCTTCCCAAAATGAGGGGATATCCAATGAGTTTTGCCTTTGGTTGAAGGACCAAAAATTCCGCAGGGTACTCCCAGGAGTCAATAGAGACCAAGACATCTTCCACAATCCCTTCGGGAGTCACGGTGGAGCGGTCTGCCAATTGCAGCACTGTCGAGGTCTTCCTTAAGGAACTCTGAAGGTTTAGCTTAAGCATGGTGTCCCTGGTGATCACATTAATGGCGGCCCCTAGATCGATCAAGGTGTGGGGTATGATGGTGCCATTGATGTGGACATCAACTACAGGACTCCCAGGGTCCAAATACTTTAGACAGATTACTTGCCCCAACATGAGATCAAACAGTTGTCCTATGACATTGATGGTTGAGGCATCTCTCTTTCACCTGCCTAGGTGCCTGAAACACTTCTCCTTAATCAATCTTTTGTATATCGGTACATCTTTCATGGCCTGGAGAAGTGGTATTTTCACACACAACTGCTTGAGTTCTCCCAGAAGCTCATCCTCTTCTGGGTTGGGTTGTGTGGTTATTGTGAGTCGCTCAGGAAAGGATGGAATGGCTTGGGGTTCACTTTCTTGTTTCTCTTCCTCTTCCTCTAGGGGAGGAGGTTGGCGCTCTGGAAGGACCTTCCCAGATCGCAAGTTGATCTCCTGGATCTCCACAGCATAGGTAGGGCATGTTGTCTCCGCAGTATCTACCTGCTGGGCCTCTCTGTTGTTGGGGTTTGGGTTGAGTTGAGCAGGCATCTGGGGTTGTCTTGGAGGAGCAGGAGTTAATGGTTGTGGTGGAGCCGGCAGTGGAGGCAGAATGGCGGGAGGAGTGTTGTACTGGGGCCTCCACCCCGGTTGAGGTGCATTCCATTGAGGTTGTGGCTGAGCATGAGAGTGAAATGAATGAGAAGGAGGTTTAGTATGGTATGGAGACAGATAAGACCATGGAGGAGGTGCGGACTAGGAAGGATGAGCATGGGGCCCCAAGAAGGTATATGAGCGGATTGGTTGGGGTTATAATAAGCTTGGGATGTCCCTTGCATCCCCTGCTGGTAAGGTCTGGGTCCATGTGGCCTCCTTTGGTTGAGGAAGTAGAGAGGTTCAGTAGCCACCTCAGTCCCTAGATACATGGCTTTAAATCTAGGCAAGGTAGGGCATTGGTTGGTGGGGTGGTCTTCCTCACAAACGAAATATACCTCTACTAAGTGCAATGGGCACTCATTCTTGGGATGCTTCCTCGTGCATCTAGGACAAAAAATGGCCAAAGCCCTTTCAGCATCTTCTTTCTTTTGCTGAATTCAGAAGGTATCAAGTTGCATGTCAATGGTCTGTCTCATCTCACTCTTGAGGTCTTCCATCTGGTTAGCAAACTCATGCTTGGACAAAGTGGTACTAGTTGAAAGATGATTTCCCCTACCTCTCTTCCGAGCCGCACTAGAATGGTTTCTAAACATGGTCTTTATGTCCTCATAAGGTAGTTGGTAGATGTCTCCTCCATCCAGCATGTTAAGGGTGTCCAAAAGGTCTTCAGGGACTCCTCGGAGCAGAACCAACTTCAGAGATTCCAGGTCAAGTATGCACCTGGCCCTTTTATAACTGAGTTGGAACCTTTCCTCGTAGTATTCTAAAGATTCATCGCTTCCCATGTTCATCTGAAAGATTTCTCCCTTAGTTTCCTTGGATCTACAGTAGTCCTGGTATTTGGCATTGAAATCTTGTTGCATCTGAGCCCAAGTGGTGATACTGTTTCTAGGTAACCCCATGAACCAACGTAATGCTACGTCCTTGATGGTAGAGGGGAAGAGTTTCAACTTTTTCTCATCCTTAGCATAGTCATAAGTTCGACAAAGGACAACAAACTCAAACAGGAAGGTATCAGGGTCTTCAGTAGTCAATCCATGGAAGTGAGGTAAAGCGGAGGGACTTATGTTTTTCATTGTCATGTCTCCATTGGTCTCTCGGATGGGAAAGGCACCTTCTATTCTCTCATCTTCTCTTCTATCATTTCAGTTTTCAGCCATGGCTTCAGATGGAATGTTCTTTAACTCTTCTTATGTTATAGGATCTTTGTATATCTCAGGAGGTTCACCTATAGGTTCTTCTAGCTCACTGTCACCAGAGAAGAGAGAAGGTTGACTCAGTGATGTGGTGGGGGTGTTGCGTACAAATTTGCCGGTTTTATCTCTGTTCCTACAAGGCATGAAATGGAAAGACTTTTGATTGCTTTTTCTTTTTTCTCTCTGCTAGTACCTGCAAAACTAAAATAGATTGACCTGCAACTAACTATCTTGCTGAAATGAAAATGCGGAATTGAAATGAAAGAAGGAAAGGACTAATCTATTTTGCAGAATTGAAATTGCAGGAATGAAATGCTAGGCTACGCTTGCAAAATTGAAATTGCGGAATTGAAATGATAAACTACACTTGCAGAATTGAAAGGCTAATCTATGAAAGTAGGAAATGTTTACTCTACTTTTGCGGAAATGAAATTGTAGAATGGAAATGAAATAAACTACTTAGCAGAAGGTTGTAGGAGAAAATAGAAGAAAAGCAAAAATCACCAATACTTTGACGCTTCCCCAGCAATGGCGCAAAAAATATGGTGGGCTTCAGTATTGCAACAATAATGTTGCAACTCCTAAGACTCCCTTCTTTACTTTTATCAACCCGGTAGTTCGTAACAAACTTGGAAGCGACGGTGTTGTATGCACAAGTACTAGCTCTTGTCGCAACTGTCACTTGGTCAGCTGGCACAAGTCCACTAGGAGCTTAATCCAAATTCTATGAGCTCTTTAGAAGAAGCTTTTTAGTTGATGGATGAAAGCTAACTCAAAGAAAGCTAATCTATTTGCGAAAAAAATATTAAAAAACTGAAGGAAAGCGCAAACCCCAGCAAACCCTAATTCTACCAGCTAGTCCTACTGATGCAAAGATGAGAATGCAAACTACTGAAAGAGATGCCATTACTTCTACGAAGGTAAAACACATGTGTCTAGACTACCTCTGTTCTAAGAAAACATCTTTTTTGTATTTTTGATTAAGTTATCAGTTTCATCACGCATATGCTTCCACTGTTCTTTACTATGCAGGGGTGGATCAAGGAGGAGGGATGCTTGGAAAAGGTTGGGAAGGTTCATAGAGGGTCTAAGGAGTCCCTAACACCCTTCCAGAGAGTTTCACAAAGTCTGGCTATCAAGAAACCTCATTTGTGAGCTTCTACAGGAAGTATGAAGGGGTTCTATAGGATGTTCAGAGATTTCTATAGGATGTTCAGAAATTTCTACAGGATGTTTAAAAAATGGATTTTAGAGGATGGGTGAGTGAGGGAAGATACATGAATGGATAGGGAGGTAGGATAGGGGCTTGGAGTGACCCAGGGACTGGTGGATGGAGTGGTGAGAGGGTGTAGAAGGCTGACTTGGCTCAAAGAAGGCTAAGACAATGATTGAGCAAGAAGGTAGGGTTACGCGGGAAAAAGGACAGACGAGAAATGAGGAACCTATTTAGGAGATGGGACAAGTGGCTCTGATGAAGCTTAGGTGGATGAAAGAGTGGTATAGATGCCTTGCATAGTGTACATTCAACGGAATCAACAAAGTCTTGCAAATAATCAAGGTCCTAGCTAATCTAGTCTAACTATCAGTAACATGAATAAACAACAGCTTTATGTGGAAAGAAAACCATGTACATCAACTATGCAAAGAAACATTTCAAATATCTAAACCCATAACTAATTGCTACAAATGAAAACAGTACACTAAGGATTGCATGGTCAAGCAAACTAGTGTTTTTGTGGGGACAACACTGTTTCTTCAATTCCAGCCCCTGATCCAATAAGGATGAGGTGAAACTGAGATTGTTGTTGACCCTTTTCTTGGAGCTTTTTCTGTTATTATCCTACCAATCTATTCTAAACACCTGAAGCAACTTTGTTCACAAACATTGATCTATCTAATCAACACAACTAAATCTACCTAACAGAAAGACATTTCAAATGCATAAAAGGAAAACAACGATGCATAAAGGAACAGTAACAGTACAAAAGGAAGCCCTAGGATCTCAGGTTGGGCCCAACCCTGAGAGCTATGGCTCCTAGAGAAAACTCAGAGTTGGTATAAAATCGGACTGCTTCTCATTATCAAAAAATAGTCGTAAGTCAAGAGTTATGCCAAAATGGCTACAAGAGAACAAAGTAAAGCTAATAGCACTGTAGTGCAAAATATGCAATGGTTTCAAAAATTCCCTCACGAAGGCTGATGCCTTCACATTTATACACCACAAGGGCCCTAGCTGGCCTCCTAAATCTATGGGACCTGGCTGTCCAAACTGTGAGTAGACAGCTCCTTCCAAAATCTGCTTGGCTGCCTTCTAGATCCATTTTTGGTGGCCTTTGGAGCTCGGAGTTGGGGGTGAAGATCCTGAGGAAGGGCTATTTAATGCCATAGACAACCCCCCTATGAATCCTCACCTCAAGCTTGGCTGTCTCTAACCCATGATTGCTCGGTTTTGCTCCACATGTGTCAAAAAACTGAATGAGCACGTGTAGCCCCTAGAAATTTGACTAACCCTTATTCGTACAATACATAAACATACTGAAAATAATGCATAAGCTATGAAAAATGAAGTATGAACAACGACTAAACAAGGAATAATTAGGCCAAATGAACCCAAAAAGTTACCAAATTTGGGCTCATCAGTAAGTATGGAAAATCTTCCTTTCAAGAGCGAATAGTAGAGCTGGAGCAATCCTGGAGCGAGTTCATACAGATGTGTGTGGACCATTCTCTATAGCCTCCACTGCCTAAACAAAGGTACTATGTTATTTTTTATTGATGATTTTTCTCATAGATGTTGGATCTACTTCATGCAGAAGAAGGATCAAACCTTCTCAAGGTTTTGTGAGTTCAAAGCCTTGGTTGAGAAAGAATATGGAAAGAAAAGAAGGGCCTTGCAAAGCGACAATGGTGGAGAGTATGTCTCCCAACAGTTTAAGGACTTCTCTATAGCAGAAGGGATTAAATGAGAGTTGATGGCACCCCATAACCCACAGCAGAATGGGGTGGCCGAAAGGAAGAACAGATTGATTATGGGAGCAACTCGGGCAATGTTGCATGACCAAAGCCTACCACTTCATTTGTGGGCTAAGGCATGCAATACAAGAGTATACTTGCATAATAGAAGCCCTCATCATTTACTGGGGATGAAGACAACAGTGGAGGCCTTCTCCAAGAAGAGACCAGATGTGAGTCACTTCAAGATCTTTGGATCATCAGGGATTTCCATGTGATCGAAGATGCTCGGAAGAAGCTAGAGTCAACAACTGAGTTGGGGATACTTGTGGGGTACACTGATACACCCCACAACTATCGGGTGTTCTTGCCTACCAGTCAGAGGACAGTGGTACGCAGAGATCTGAACTTTGATGAGAAGAAAGCCATGCGAGTTTCCCTTGAGAGGGAGCTCAAGTTGCATGCAGAGGAGGAACTTTTGGTTCCCAAGGAGGAGCCTCAGACTAATGCGGAGCAGCTGCATGCAGACGATCCGAGAGTGGAGACATCCACTCATGCAGAGTCTCCCAGAGATGGGCGGAAACACTCAAGGGAAGCTAACAGATTGGTGATGGATGTGAGAGGGAATGTGGGACAGCCATCGTCTCAGTGAAGATAGAGGAGATCACCTAAGCGGTACACTGGTTACATGGCCCTGGTTGGGGAGTGTGTAGATACTAAACCATATTCCTTCGAGGAAGCAGTGTAGAAGCCAGCCTGGGTTGATGCTATGGTGGAGTATGACTCCATAGTTTGGAATAGTATTTGGGATGTTGTGCCAAGACTGGAGGACAAGTCAATGGTGAGTTCCTGATGGCTTTACAAGGTAAAGCAAGCAGCTGATGGGAGTGTAGAGAAACATAAGGCAAGGTTTGTTGCCCGTGGTTTCTCACAGGTTGAGGGGATCGACTATGATGAGACCTATGCTTCTGTAGCAAGGTACTCATCTATCATATCGATGTTGGCACTATCAGCACAGAGGGGTTGGAATATCCATCAGATGGATGTGAAGACTACATTCCTCAATGGCAAGATTGAGGAATAGGTGTACATAGAGAATCCTGAAGGTTTTGAGACATTTGATCATGAGTTGCATGTGTGCCGACTCAAGAGAGCTTTGTACAGGCTGAAGCAAGCACCTTGTTCTTGGTACACCAGGATCAACAACTATTTCACCATGTTGGGCTTCACAACGAGTGAAGCGGATGCGAACCTTTACCACATCATGGTAGAAGGTAAGTCGTTTATCATTGTTATTTATGTTGATGATCTGATATTGACAGGTGATGATTAGTTGATCAAGTCTTGCAAGGAGGACTTTGCAAGAGAGTTCGAGATGAAAGATATGGGTCTTATGCATTACTTTCTAGGCATGGAAGTCTGGAAAAGGGATGGGGAAGTGTTTGTGTCTCAAGGCAAGTATCCTAATGAGATACTCAGGTGATTCCACATGGAGAAGTGCAAGCCCATGCAGACTCCTCTAGCAGATAACTAGAGGAAGGAGGATGCTACTTCAGGTGAGGTAGTAGCTGCAACTGTTTATCAGCAACTTGTGGGTTCATTGATGTATTTAGTGACCACATGACCAAATTTTTGCTTTACGGTGAACTAGCTGAGTCAAGCTATGGTTCAGCCTACCAAGATATTTTGGAAGGCAATGAAGCATGTGCTAAGATACCTCAAGGGCACATCTCAGTATGGATTATGGTACAGATAGACAGAGGGAGTGAAGCTTCACTGCTTCACATATGCAGATTGGGCAGGGAGTCCATGAAACCAAAAGAGCAGTTCAGGAGGTTTTCAACCTTGGTTCAACTGCAATTTCTTGGTACAACAGGAAATAGAGGTCAGTTGCACTTATCTCAGCAGAGGCTGAATACATGGTTGCTAGTTAGGCAGCATGTGAGGCCATTTGGATGCAGAAAATTCTAGTTGGATTGTTTGGTCACAGGATGGATCCAACTGTGATCTATTGTGATAAGCAGAGTTGTATCAAACTCTATGAGAATCCTGTATTTCATGACAGGTCCAAGCACATCGATATCCAGTATCATCATCTTCGAGACTGTGTGGTGAAGAGGATCATGTTGTTGGTGTATGTTTCGGCCAAGGAGCAGGATGCAGATATTTTGACTAAGGCGTTGTCAAAATACAAATTTGATTTCCACAGAGATAGGATTGAGGTGACATATAATCCCTTTCTTGTTGAGAGGGAGTGTTGAAAATAGCAACAATAAATGCTAAATATAGAAGTGCTAAAAATAACATTTCTATAAATATAATTTCGGGATACATTCCAATTTTAGTTAGTCCCTGAACTAAAATTGAGAATTAAAATTCGAATTTGATCTTAGGAGCTGTTTGAAAAATAATTAATTAATTCATCTTGAGCTAATTAGTTGGAGAAAATCAAACATGAAATCTGTGTGAAGACATGCAACAGTTTTCCCTTTGATTGATGAATTTATCCCTTGATTAAGGAGATCAGGATGAGTTGTACTTTGAGTTGTAATTAGTTAGCTCAGTTAACCGAGTTAAGTCTAGTTAGATTAGTTCCAATAGTTTGTGGAACTGATTGTGAGTTCAGTTACTTAATTCATGCATGCATGTAGCTACTATACTTTAGATAACTGAGTATTCTCTCATAAATAACTCATGCATGTTAGTTCATTTAAAGACCTAGTTGAGATCGGATGATGGGATAGTGTACTATCAATTGTAGGAATATTCCATTGAGGATATCTCTTACATGCAGAAGAAATTCATTCCTTGGAGATTGCACAATTACTTCTGAGTTTGGTGAGTTGTGCGAGAGGTGAATTCACACAGGTGGCAGCCAGAGGACCTAGGAGAAACTGCACAAGGAAATAGGAGGCTTGGAGGACTGTGTTATGCTCTTAACCTGCAAATGATACCCAAATACAGAGTATGCGAAGAAAAGAGACCCAAAATACAGAATATGCGAAGAAAAGATACCCAGAACACAGAATAGCAATGAATTTATTATTCAGAGAGTAATGTTCACTTGCCTATTCGAGGGGGCAACCTCCAATAGAGCAGAGCTCGATTACAAAATAAGACACGATGCCCCTCGCAGGGAGTTTCTATCCTTTATATATGACTCCTACGTGCAATACCATGGGCCAATACCGTGTATTATTAATACCATCTATCTAATACCACGACCCATTTGCAACTAACTGTGGTTTTGTTATTAATTGCGGATTAACCACTTACAATTATTAATATGGGCTTTATTGACTCTTGACTATGACGTGGTCCCATTACATAGATAAGGGGGTTAGGGTGGGACCCTAACATGCCCACCCCCTTAAGACTAGCCTTGTCCTCAAGGCTGAAGCTGCGGAAACTGCTGCAGAATAGTGGCTGGGTCCCAAGTTGCATCTTCCGGAGAGGGGGCTTTCCATTTGACTAGGACTTCCTTAATCATGCAGTTGTGCATTTTCTTGACTCGTGTGTCGAGGACCTGTTCTGGTTGAAGCCAGATGGACCCTTCTTCGTCCAATTCCGGTAGACTAGTCTGAATTCTCCAATTGTTCCCAATCACTTTCTTGAGGCATGAGACATGAAAAACTGGATGGATTTTTGCGGTAGGTGGCAAAGCCAACTTGTAGGCCACTTCTCCAATGCGTTGAATTTCTTGATATGGTCCATAGAATTTGGGAGAGAGTTTCTGACACCCCTTGTCTTTGAGTGATGTTTGCTTATATGGTTGGAGCCATAAAAAGACCTGATCCCCTTCTTGAAATTGGTGCTCTGAGAGATGCTGGTCTACCTGTTGCTTCATGCAGTTCTGAGCTTGATGAAGATTCTCTCGAAGATGGGTGAGCATAGTTGTGCGGTGTTGTAGGAGTTGATCCACTGCTTGGACTTTTGAGAAGCCCTTGAGATATGAAGTAGGTGAAGGTGGGAGTTGACCATATACTGCTTCATAGGGAGTCATTTTGGTGGTGG
>APFE030952427.1:0-27460 GCA_000404065.3 Pinus taeda | reverse complement strand
CCTTTTTTAACAATTTTTCCATCCTATGCGAGCTGATGATAGAGGGGGCTCCCGGCTGGAGTCCTCGGAGGGTATGTGTGTGGTTGTTCTGCTTAAAACTCATATACAACTCCTAGAAATCCATTGTGACTGGCCCAAGAGTGCAGAGCCAATCAACGCCGAGGACAATGTCACAACCCCCCATGTGTATGGCAAACATGTGGGTTTTCAACTGATAATCCCCCATTTTAAGTTTGACATTTTCACAACGGCTTTCACATTTCATTGTGCCTCCATCTGCAATTTGAACTTGGAAGTTAGAAACTGCTCATACAAAGCAATGCACTGCTTCGGCGACCTTTTGATCCATGAAATTATGTGTACTTCCACTATCAATCAAGACTACTACTGGGTGATGTTTAATAAACCCTATGATTTTGAGCGTTTGAGGGGAAGAAATCCCTGCCAAGGCATGCAATGAAATAACTGGTTCGTCATAGACATTGTCCTGTTGGTTGTCGTCCTCTAGCAGCTCATGTTCCTCGAGTGGAGGATCTTCCTCTGTTAAGTTGTAGTCAGTGGCATCTATTTGAAAGAATTTGGGCTCCTTACATTTTTGCCCTGGGGAGTATTTTTCATCACAGTAGCAACATAGTCCTTGCTTCCTTCTTTCGACCATTTCTGTAGGGGACACCTTTTGGACCTTAAGTGTTTGAGTCATGTTCTGAGCCTGTGGGGGACAACCTTTAGCGGGGAAATTTGGGCGACTGTATTGGGCTACTAATGCACGTTCCACCTTACGAGCTACCTTGCAAGCCTCCGTCCATGTGGGAGGGTGGTGAAGTAGAACTTGAGCTTTGATGGCTTCTTTAAGACCACTGATAAAACATTCCGTGTAGAACTCATCTATGAGACCCCTAGTGCGGAAAGCTAAGTGTTCAAAAGCATTAATATATTCCTCCACTGTACCATTCTGTCGGAGCTTATTGAGATGACCCAAATAAGAGTCTTCTTGTTCAAAGCGATCTCGAACAACTTTGGTAAATTGGGTCGATGTCCTAAAATATCCATTGCAACGCTGATGCCATTCCCACCATTGCTACCATTCATTGTCAAAGTACATGCTCCCCAACATAAGCTTAGTCGCATCATCTAGGATATGATTCAATTTGAAATACTGCTCCATTTGTGCTAGCCATGCGGACGTGTGAGAACCATCAAATTTATGCATATCCAACTTGGGAGGTCACTGACTAGGTGGTGGATGGGTGTGCCAGATGTGAGGAGAGTGGCTAGATTCACCGTAATTGCCTTCATGGCCATTATACCCCTCCTCGTGGGCTTCCTCCTTGCCATTTGACATAAAATCCTCCTTGTCTTTTTCCTGCAACTTCTATAGCTGGATACTTAGTCTGCTAAGCTCTCTATGCATTCTGTCCAGATTTAGTCTGCGAAGCTGAGTTTGGATTTCGTTCACATTTTTTTCCAGTTTGTCCATCCTTTCATTGGCCATCGCTTGAGCTCTAGTTGCTACCATACACCGACCTGATGAAAAATTGGGACCACCAAAAAATTTCCCCAATTAATTGAATGGTACCACCATGCTCAGCTCGTCTTCCTGATTTTAATGGGCTAGATCACCAATAAGCGTCGCCAAATCCTCAAAATGTCAATGCGGCCAAAAGTCCTGCGACAATTATACCCTGGTATAGGAACCCTTCACAACGCCTCTGGTCTGGTGGATCTGAGAGATATGAATGGCGGATCAGGTAGCACTGGACGACTGAGTTGACTTCTTCTGCAGATCTTATGAATCTAATTTATAAAGGGATTTCGGAAGCTGGGCTTGGATTGGGGACCGATGCTCTGCTGCTGCTGAATCCTTTGCTCAAGGAAATCTGGAGAGATATGTTAAAAAGGAAATAGGGATCTTTGGGGGTGCTAGTGCTACAGATCGCAACTATACATAAGGTGCTGCTCAAAGTAGTACTCGGCCCAATGTTTCAGGGCTCTAACTAAGGAGGGTCGACCGTACCCTTAGCTGTACCACCTAACTACCCTATCATACGGGCGAGTAATCTCTCCAAGTACTGTTCTCGGTGTACTGTAGCCGCAAGACAGTCACTGGTTTATCTATGGCGAGGTTTTCAAGGAGCCTATGGGGCTTCCAATATACCCAGAGGGTACGTGGAAGACAGTCCATGCGTGGTTCTGTCTAATGCGCTACTACACGAAGGGGTACCCACAGGGGTTACAAGGGAGTCCAACAGACGTGACCACCTCTTGTATTTCCTGCGTGCATGCCTCCCCAAATTCGCAGATTTATGCGCTCAACGACAGATCTCGTGGTTTAAAGACGTCGGAACAGATCTCTAGCCAAAAAAAAATTGCTACGAAATGGAGATCCCACCGGCCCTGGAAAGTGCTCTGATACCACTTGTTATGCTCTTAACCTACAAATGATACCCAAATACAGAATATGCAAAGAAAAGATACCCAAAACACAGAATAGCAATGATTTTATTATTCAGAGAGTAATGTTCACTTGCCTCTTCGAGGGGGCAACCTCCAATAGAGCAGAGCTCAATTACAAAATAAGACAGGATGCTCCTCGCAGGGAGTCCCTATCCTTTATATATGACTCATACATGCAATACCACGGGCCAATACCGTGGTATTAATAATACCATCTATCTAATACTACGGCCCATTTGCAATTAAATGTGGTTCCATTATTAATTGTGGATTAACCACTTACAATTATTAATATGGGATTTATTGACTCTTGACTATGACGTGATCCCATTACATAAATAAGGGGGTTAGGGTGGGACCCTAACATCTCTCCCTTCCTTGCTCAGAATATAGATCTACATAGACACAATACAATTCCCTCATATATAGCGAGGGGTTGCCTTCTAGGGAAAAAAAACCCCTAAATTAAACATAACTTCTACCGTCAGATCTCAACCTAATGAACGACCTAGATTGACTACAAAATTACAACATTTTACAAGGAAATTTTACATCTATTTTTAGCTTCGGGGATGCTGCCCTCGATCCCCCATTTGGGGGGGGGGGGTTGCTCCCAAAGATCGCAACCACCCCCCCTGGATCCCCCTTGTAGTGTACATTTTATGGGCGGTGTTGCTGCAACATTACGAACTGGGGTCCAATGTGGCGATACCTCTAAATGAAGAAGATAATGAGGCTCCACACCCAACATGATAAGTTATCTAAACTAGAGTCACCACTAGACCAATAGTCCAAATTCATGGTAATGAAAACTCAAATCCTTGCTTCACAAGCTATTGGTTATTATAGTTGAACCAATCATCCGAAAAGGAATGGGTCCAATCTTGTCAGGTATCATTCTAACCCACTTATTCATGATTCTATTACTCAAACGTGACATAGATTTCCTCACTTCTTCATGATCTAATTACTCAACTGTGACACCGATTCCATAAAGTGGATCTCATTTTTTTTTAAATTACCCCATAAGTTATGCCACTTAGATGAAGCACTCTTTTCCCTACATAACATAACAAATTACTTAATGAAAATTTGTATGGGTGCCTTATATTTGGATCATAAACATTGACAATGGTGGTAATAACATAAGAATTCCCATACATGTTATATTACTTCAATACAATTTGTCTTGGGCCTTTATGAACATTTTGAAGCAAGCACTCATTAATTGAGGCAATGACCCAAGATTTAATAATTGGATAAAATTGAAGATATCTAGAAGCTTTTGAGCAACCAACCATCCACATGGAAGGCATTCCTGACACATTTTTCAAGGAATCTTTTATTAGTAGTTTAAATGGATAGATATGTGCATAAGTCTTAATGGTCTATGCTATTGCATGGTTGGAGTCCTTTGAAAAAGTTTGGAAAGCCCAAAATGTGGAAATTTCTCATATTAAAAAGACCTCATTTATTCCTCATCCCCATCCTATTATTCTCCCCACCAATCCCTCTCTACCATCTCCACCCCTCAAGGCCCATCCATAAGTTAACCCAATCTAAAATGACAAAGCACCAACTTAAATTTGTATGTTACAAATGCGATGAGAAATATTTTTTCAGGCATAAATATAATGAGAAAAACTCTTTCTAGCCATTTCAAAGGGAATTTCCAATGATGAAGATAATGGTATACCTTTGAAGGTTCTTGATACATCAATTTAAGAAATTATTTGGCTTGCTACAAAGGATGTTGAACCATAGATCACCTTGCATGCCTTGGCTAGTATTTCTTCTCCCCAAACCCACAAATTGATCTTCTAGATCAAACATATCAATATCCTTGTCTTAATTGATAATGGTCGCACCCATAACTTCATTCATTAGTGTGTATCCGAAGAAACACAACGTTATTCCCATGTTGTGAACAACGTCCAAATAATAATTCCTAATGGATCTTCTATTAAATGTGGTGGTTGTTGTGAAAATGTGAGGCTTCAAATGGGTGATTATTCCTTGGAAACTAACATTTTGGTCATTGAAATACTTGGTTGTGACATTTTCTTGGGTTGTTAAATGGTTATAAGCATTAGGTCACATCGCTATGGATTTTTAAAAGTTATTGTTGAATTTAGTAAGAGGTACATAACTACACTTTTAAAGGAATAGTAGATGGATCTCCAAATACCATTAGATATCATCATATAGAAAATATTCTTAAAAACATGAATTCAAGCATTGTGTTTCAATTCAATACCACTCAAGAATTTGAGACATATTCTCATCCCATTTATCCTGACATATAGTTAGTCTTGGCCAAGCACCAATACATCTTTAGATATACCCAAGAATACCACACTCTTGAGTTGATCATGATCATGCTATTACACTTATACTATGTAACGTTCCATACAATGTACACTTATATTATCATCCCTTTGCCTAAAAAATGAAATAGAAAATATAGAGTAAGATTTGCTAGTTGTTGGTGTAATATGACCTAGTACCAATCATTATTCTTCACTAGTTATCATCGTCCTCAAGAAAGAAGTCATTTTGTGCATGTTTCCTGACTTTTGAACTCTCAACAAACTAAAATTCAAGGATAGTTTTTCAGTTCCATTGATTGATGACCAATTCGATAAGATCAAATTTGTTCAATTCTTCACTAGTATCAATGTATGCTCATACTATCACCAAATTCAATGAAGGAAAAGGATATTCCTAAAATCTATTTCTACACTCATGAAATACATGCCATAAGTTTTTGGTGATATCCTTTATCCTTTGCAACACACCTTCCACCTTTTAGAGTCTCATGTAGAAAATATTTCAACCCTTTTTGTGTCAATTTTTCCTTGTATTTTTGTTTTTTATGACACCATGACCTATAGTCAATCTTGGAAATCCCATGTCATCCATGTGGATTAGATATTACAACTTATTTATGTTCATAAACTCTTTCTCAGGAGGTTAAAATTGGATTTCTTTGTCTCTAAAGTGGAATATTTGACCAAATTGTTAGTCATGATGGTGTGCATGTGTCCAAAGAAATTTGTAATGATAAAGAGTTAGCCTTGCCCCAAAAAACTTAAAATTTAAGAAGTTTTATTGGTTTCACTAGTTATTTTGTAAACAATTCATAAGGAACTATGATAAAATTACAATTCCCCTCACACCCTTGCTTAAAAATATATATATATTTAAAGTTGGAATGATGCCATGGAATACGATTTCAGGACTTGAAAAATGATATGTATACAAAACTGGTACTAACTATGAATTACTTTATTTAGACATTTGTCCTAGAATATGATGCTTTGGATAAAGATATTAGAGAAGTACTCATGCAATAGGAACAACTAGTGACTTTACTAGTGTCGCTCCCCAAATTGTCTCTAGAAATTGAGGCAAATTAAGGCATTCAATTAAGGTATTTAAACCTTCTCGCTTTAGGTAAAAATTAGCCCTTTTTACCAGAAGGAATATCCCTTCAATATTTATTTTATCAACTAATAGAAAAGGTTTCTGCTATGATAATATATGTGACAATCTATAAAATAAGGTTGGTGAGGTGTTTCTATATATATAAATAATGTTCAAATTTAAATTTATATATAATATAATATATATATATATATATATAAATAATGTTCACATTTAAATTAGTCAAACAATAACTAAACAAATATTGGCATTCCATGATCCTCCCATTCTTAACTTCAGACATAAAAACCCTACACATAACGATTATCAAGAAATTTCATTAAATCAAGATAACCTATAAAATAAATAAAGAAGAAACAGTATTTCAAAAATCTTGAAAACAAAGAATAAAATTTAACAAAATAGAAACATAATAAAATACAAAAAAAATTGTTTTAGATATATGATAAATTATCAATCAAATTGAAACTCCAACATGTGATAACATGTATCAAGTATGTGAATTGAGACTTATTCTATCCAACTAATTTTTTCCACATTAAGACTTATACTATCCAACTAATGTTTTCCACATTGCCACCCAAGATGGCATTGTATGATCATAAACGAAAAAGTGAAAATGAAATCTGAAAAGACAATATAGAAAACTATATCTAAAATGTTTGAAATTGCGAGAAATATATCTTTCAATACAAAATAACATACAATAACAACTATGCATAAATTACTAGAGTTTCTTAAAGTAAGTCAATCTACACAACATTATGATGATGCTAATAAGCTCAACGTGTGAGTTCTTACACATAAAATGAATATTTCGTACAAAATTGTTTACCCCTCAATGTTTCCCTGCCTTTTCTTTTAAAGTGTTAGTCGCTTTTTTAGCACTTATAGCAAAAGTGCTTCAGGAGATATGAAAGCTTCCTAGAGATAGCCTCGGGTTGAAGGGGGAGACCAGTGCATAGGAAATCTTAAAGAGTGCTTGACATATTTATATTAAAGACTTGCAACACTTCGGTTTCTCACAAATAATGCAAATGGGTTTGATTCATAACCATTCATAAAGGTACAATATATGAACTAGCTTGTACACAGGAGTATTCGGGAAATAATCTTCAACTCATAGGTGGCCAAATCAGATTAGGATTGTGAAATAATTTAATTGTTGAAACATAGGTAATGGGATAAGACAGTTGAAGAGGTGTCCATCATATAAAGCTTAAGGTTTAATAATTATATATCTCAGGACTTAGAGAGAAACAAGAGAGGGGAATATCTATGGAATGCTGAGATACAGGGAGCATAAAGAATTAATTCATGCAATAATGCAGGCATTATCAACCAATGTTTTGATTTAAAATAATCTGCATCTAAAGGAAATAAATCTAGCGGGTACTTAACATGTAATCTGAGAAGAACATTCAACACATGATAATACAGAGAGAGAATAACATACTGCAAATCTAATAGGTTGGAATCACCTCAAACTTTGTATTAATCTCTTGAGAAAAACCAACATACAAGGAGATTTAGACATGTAGTTAGAAAACAAGGAAAAGGTCCTGTAAGAGAGAAGTCTTTCCCAAAAATCCCGAACCTTTGTTAAGTGTTTCTTTCTTCCTTTTATAAGGAGAGGAAGAACCTGGAAATCAGTTAAAAATATATCTTTGGCCTGAGCCTCCAATTGTCAGCTTGACTAGCTTTCTTGGAGTGCAAGCTCTATCGCCCCAAATTATTACAATAGAAAGAAGCCTCTTTAAAGCAAAAATAACCAAAACAATCAAAATCAACAAAACATAATTAACATGTGAAACTGAAATGATGATATTGTAATTATATCTCCATGCTACTTCCTTTGTCAGGGTATAGTCCAACCACGTTATGCCTTATACTCTCTCAGTTTGTTTCCTGTTGTTTTCGGTCTCAACCACTTTAGTTATTTACTTACAAGAGCCAAGAGTGATCACCCATGATGGCCATAACAAATTCTAAGCACAATGACCAACTCCTTTGTCCCTTTAACTTCTTTAACATTATACAGGAACAAATCATGCCCTTTGAAATAATTACACAAACGTATAAGAGCTCAGGTCGTTCGGGAACTTTTAACTGAACAAGATTTATAAAACTGTGAATGTCAATCTCCGATTGGCCCCTTCTACCTTAGCCCCGTGGGCTTAGGTGGAAACTGTATGATAGAGGCCTCGCGACTCAAGGGCTAAGCCTTCAGGTGCTAAAAACCCTTTAACTGGGACAGGGGCCCATTCTCTAAAACATTATGTCACTAATGGTACCCATGTGTAACACATGGGACCACACACTTAAGCGCCTGGGCCCCCTTTGGAATATCAAAATTTCGAGATTGTGGAATTCACAACCTTGCCTTCAGTTGCACCGTCCCAAAACTTGCGATTATGACACTTGACATGGCCCAATCCACGTGATCTGAAATCACCCCTAGGTGACCTCAGGAAATTAATGAAGGTATTACACACTCATGTGCTGGTCTGTTTGTCTATGTTATCTTAGGCAACAGATCGATAAGATTGCAAAATACACAGACAATTGAAACAGTAAGAGATCACAGTAAGCAAAACAGAAACACAACAAAATTTAATAAGGAGTTCACCCAATCCTCCTGGGCTACGTCTCCTGGTCCAGCTTTCAGTGGTGGCCTTTTTATTATGTTTTCAAAGCAGATTCTTACAATAAGGAGCTCAATCTGAGTCTCACTTAATAGAGGATGGTCAGTAGGATGGCACTTGGAATTCCCAAGTCCTTAGAGTTCATAGACTCCCCTTACTGAATTTTGACCTCAATTGGTCTCTGTCTTCTTGATGTTGCCCTTACTCTGATGGTCAACTCGACTCCTTTGTTCTCTGCAATTTTGCCTTTCTTTCTGTGTCTCTCGACCTTTGGCTTCTTCACTGCTTCTCTACCTCTCTCTCTCTCTCTCTCTTGTTGTAGGTTTTAACCCTATACAGAAATTACCTGCATACAAATTCTAGAACACAGAAAATAAACAATGTGGGAGAATAACACATAAAACAAATATACACAGAGATTTTCCCCTTGATTCCAAAATCGGGACTACTAGCTTGATTTCTCATTATGTTCATTTCAATATTATAATACATATTTATACATTCCGAAGCATCCAATACCATGGACTGAAAACCATCACATCCAATACCATGGAACGAAAACCATTTCATCCAATACCATGGACCAAAAAACCATCACGTCCAAAAAACATGTGCAAAAATCATGCACAAAACCATAGGTGGGTTCGCCCAACCTAACATAGGGTCCAAAATCAAAATTTTCCAAGGCACTGCCCCGGACCCCATAAAGTGGGGTTACGGGTACTTCTCAAACCCCCTGTTGACTACATGGAAAGAATATAACACAACCCAACACTTGTCTCTGTTAGCTCGTGGCTTTAAAGCTAGTTCATTTCTTCCACTGTTCGCTCCATCTTCCCGGCTCTCTGGATTGCATGCCTCTATCCGTTGGGACTCCTCTGCCCTGCATCATCATTGTTGTGTAACACTTTGCAGAGCGGTGGCCACCTGTCTTCCTGTGGTCTTTTTTTCTGTTATTTCCCAGATGCTTGCAAAACAGATCCTTATGTCGACTCATCGGTCAAATCAGACTTCAAATATTTATGCGTTGTAGCTCATTTCTCCCTTGGGTCCAGTCATCCATCGGGTTGAATCTTCGCCGTTTGATCTGGATCCCCCAGATCCTATGGTCTTTTCTTATATCGCGCGGTTGAGTTGCTCGACCGTTAGTCCGTGATGTAAGCATTTTTTCTCTCTCCCCACTGGACACATGTCACTCGGTGTATGGAATCATTGGGTTGTTGGCCAAACACACTTACTGCCCAAAATGCCTCCAATATTCCGCCAGTTTTGAGCGCGGGACCCGCCTATCAGTTTTAGTGCTTTCCCATATTTTTTTGGTTTCCCTTGTGACCGAGCGCTCGGGGCTTTTCCTTCTCGAGGGGTTTTGCCCAGCGATACGTGATTAGTGCTTTCGCAAAATCAGAAACAACCTCAGTTTCTAGGTTTGAGCTTCCTAACTGCCATTTTTGTGCCATGCACAGTCTCCATGGGCCAACGATCAGTGCAATTTGACCGAAGGTCCTCGTTGTTCTATGCTGGCTGCAAATTATCATTATTCAAAGGTTATTTCTAATAGCTATAAGATTTCTTGAAGTCTGTCATTCATTCCTAACAATCATGGAATTGTTTGAGGATCCAATTCGGATCACGAACTTCCCACTGAAAAATCTTTTGGACCACCAAAAGTTGGTTTTCAAGCATCGACTAAGTGAGGATACAACTTTCTCACCTGTCCAATCTCTATCCATTTTGCATTGCTTGGCTTTGAACTCCTGAGCCCAATTCTGAGGTACTCAACATCTCCCCTACGCGGCGTTCTCACCTTCCTGTCTAGAACTGTGTCTTCCTACAATTCATTAAGATATTCAGGTAGCAAGTCATCAATAGAAGGCAATTGACTCTGTTCTTCAGGATCTTCAATTAACGAAGGTTCAAATAGTCTCAAGCTGTCTGTATTGACGACTGAGTAGATGTGCATATAAGCTGACAAATCAAGGTGAAAAGAATTCTCACCAATTTTCTCAAGGATCCTTAAAGGTCCATACCTTATTGGTTTCAGCTTTTTACCTTCACCTTGCATCCTGTCCTTACTGATATACAGCTAGACTTGATCACCAACTTGGAAACTATGCTCCATCTGATGCTTGTCATGCCTTGCCTTATATTTGGCCTGGCTCTTTTCCAGCTGTTCTTGTACTGCCTAATGGATCTCTTGGATTTGTTCAACGAACCTAGTTGCCTTGTCCACATCATTGTGTCCCTCAACTGTTGTGTCCTTACCAAAGACAAAATGCAAGGGAGACCTTGGTGTGAAATCAAAACAGGTCTCAAAAGGAGATATCTGTGTGGAAGAATGTTTGGCTCGGTTGTAAGCATGTTGCACATAACATAAATGTTCATCCCAAAGCTTAGGATGCTTGCTGCAATATCCCCTAAGCAACTGGATCACTGTCTTGTTGACTACTTCTGTCTGGCCATTGGTTTGTGGATGGAAAGCTATGCTTTTATTCAGTTTGGTGTCCATCAGTTCCCACAGACTTGACCAAAACTTTCCCTCAAATCTGGTGTCTCGATCAGATATAATGGAAGTGGGTAATCCAAAATGAACCCATACATGTTGAAAGAATAGTTTTGTAGTTTGTTCAGTTGTAATCTGTTTATTGCAAGGTATCAAAATACACATTTTGTTGAACCTTTCCACAAAAACATACAGATAATCATGACCTTTCCTAGATTTAGGTAGTCCTTCCACAAAGTCCACGGAAACACTTTCCCAAGGATGAGAAGGAACTGGTAATGGAGTGTACACGCCTAATTTTCTATTGCTGGGCTTGCTTTTAGCACACATAGTACACCCTCTTACATATCTAGAAATTGTCTCGTTCATTTTTGGCCAATGACAAAATCTTTGCAGCTGTGAAATTGTTTTACTTAACCCAAAGTGACCTGATACTAGAGAAGTGTGTGCTTCTCGAATTATCTTTACTCTTTCAGTTTGTGGAATGCATAGCTTCCTATAATGATATAGGAGTCGGTCCTTAATATGATAGTCCAATTCTTCTACTCGTTTGCCTTGACTTAAAGTTTCATATACATCTTTAAAGTCTATATCTTGAGCATATTGTTCAATGTAGCTCTCATGTAACACAAAATTATGCTTAAGTATAGTAGATGCATTTATAATGGGTCTAGATAACATATCTACAACTGTATTGTGTATGCCCTTTTTATATCTAATGGCTAAATGAAACTGTTGTAGAAATCCCATCCATCTATAGTGTCTTGATTGCTGCAACTTAGTTTGGGAGTGTAGATATTGAAGTGGTTGATGATCAGTATGTATAACTGTTTCTTTGCCCATTAAGTAATTTTTCCACTTTTTCACACTCTGTACTAATGCATACAATTCTTTATCATATGTGGGATAGTTTAACTATTGCATAATTAAATGTCTCAGAATGATAACATATGGGTTTACCGTGTTGTATCAACACTGCTCCCATGGCATAGTCACTGGAATTTGTTTGGATCTCAAATGGTCTTTGAAGATCTGGTAGTGCTAGTACTGGTGTTGTACTAATCTTTGCTTTCAAGGTGTCGAAGGCTTTCTGCTGTTTGCCTCGCCATTGAAACACCTTGTTCAATCCTATTAAAGCATGTAAGGGAGCTGCAATTAAGGAAAAGTTAGAAATGAACTTTCTCTAATATTGTGCTGCTCCTAAGAAGCTCCTAACTTCTGTAGCAGATTTGGGTTTAGGCCAATTTACAATGACTACCACCTTAGAGGGATCTATGTTCAATTCAAAGATGTTTTTCCAAATTCACATTTTGAGAGTTTAACATAAATTTTTTCTCTTTTCAAAACATCTAGTGTCTTCTTAACATGCTTTAAATGTTCTTCCCATGTTTTGCTAAATATCAGAATGTCATCCAGATATACAATAAAAAAATCATCAAGAAAAGGTCTGAGTACATCAGTCATTATTCTCATGAAAGTAGAAGGAGCATTAGTTAAGCCAAAAGGCATAACCAACCACTCATACAATCCCTACTTTGTTTTGAAAGTAGTCTTCCATGCATTTTGTTCTGCAACTCTGACCTGATGATATCCACTATGCAAGTCTAACTTGGAAAAATAAACAGCTTCTTTCAATTGATCTAATAGATCATCTATGCGAGGAAGGGGATAATGATTTTTTATTATTATCTTATTCAGTGCTCAGTAATCAATGCACATTCTCCACGAGCCATCTTTCTTTCTCACCAAAAAAATTGGAGATCCACATGGTGATGTGCTAGGTCTGATGAACCCCTTCTCGAGCAACTCCTGCACCTAATTCTTGATTTCTGCATGCTCTAAAGCGGACAACCTATACATTCCAATGTTAGGCAATGGAGCATCCTGCTGCAGATTAATTTCATGCACTATTTCCTTTTTGGGTTGAAGACCTTTAGGTTCTTGAAACAAGATATCATACTTTGAAACAAATTTTTCTAAATCAGCTTGCTGTTTAGCATCACAGCCCTCAAATACATTGGTTTTATCAGGTTTCTTTTCCTTTACAACCATCAGTAAAAATTGTTTGCATGAATTTATAATTCGTTTCATCTGCCCTGAGTTTATGAGAGTATAATTATTCTTGAGCTTATGATCTATTACAAAGTATTCAATTCCATCTTTAACAGGTAGATACTTGTTCTCAGCTCTATAGAAAATAGCTTTTTTGTCATACAAGTAAGGACTTCCTAAAACAATTCCACATATATCCAAAGGAATTATGTCTAACTCAACCTCATCTACAGATGCTGACCAAAAGAAAAAAGTTTGCATTGTCTAGTCACTTGTAGTTGTGCTTTATCACTTAACCACCCTAATGGGTATGGTTTCTTGTGAGGTGTAGTCAGTAATCCCAACTTCTTTACAATTTATTCAGAAATTAAATTTGCTTGTGAGACACTATCAAACAAAGTATCAATCTTTTGATGCTTGGAAATAACTCGAATTTGGAAAATCTCATGTCTTTTTCTCTCATTTTCTTCATCAATAGTAGATTGTGCAGAATTATGAGTAGATTCTTAAGAATTCTTACCTTTTATAACTATGGCTGTAATGGTTGTTTCATCTCCCGAGTCCGACCCCAAATCTTTCTGAATAGCTGCAACAATCTTCTTCTTCTTGCCCTCGAACTTCTTAGGTCTCAGCTCCGGATGCAGAATCCAACAGTGCTCATCAACATGCCCATCCTTCTTAGAGTGAGTGCATGAATATTTTCTTTTCTATACAGTGTTGGCCTTCCTTGCTTTCCATTTCTATTTTCTTTTCTCCTTACTCTTGCTTGTAGTGGGTTCGGATGATCCCCCAACTTCTGGTTTCCATTCTTTCCTCTAGCTTCTAGATGCATAGCTTGAACGGATACCTCATCTATACTAGTGGGATTAAACATGAGGATAGTGTGCCTCATGTAGCTGTGTAGACCACTGATGTACTTCAACAGAGTCTCAGGTGAGTCTAACGAGATTCCTAGAATCAAATCTCTCTTCCTAAATTCTTGGGTGTAACCTTGTACACTTTTCCCTTTCAATTGTCGAAGAGTTTGCCAACTCATCATGGCTTGCTGCATGTAGGCCAATGTATATAACTACTTTTTGATTGCAGAAACAAATTCACTCTAGAAAAAAAGAGTCTTACCATGTCTCTTCATGTCAGCTTGGGTCCTACCTTCCCACCAAATCAAGGCAGTGCCTCCAAGGCAGTGCCTCCAAGGCATAGACTGGCCAGCTGAATCTTTCTCTTGTTTGAATCAATACACTGCACTCTGCAATAAACATCAATTTGTCTGATCCAATTGTCCAGCTTTTCTGCATTCAACTCTCCATCATATATCTGTAATTAAATTTAATGTCTAGTTTAATCAAAGATGTCTTCTTTTTGTGTTCAGGGTTGTTAGGAGGTGTGAGAAAGTTTTCTTCTTTCCCTTTGCCTTTTGAGTGGTCATGGAGGAGAGACTCTTCTTCTCCTTTATCTTCTTTGGAGCCTGATGAATCTTCATCTTTATGTTTTCTAATGTCCTTATACATTTCCTCTACCATGGACCTTATGGCCAGGAAATTGAGGGTCTGGCCCCACAGAACCTTCCTCTGACATTGTCTTCTGAGGATAGACTCTTCCAATTTCAAGATTAGTTTCGACCAACTCTCCTTCTCCTAATTTGAGCTTTGATCTAGTTAGTATTCAACAGCTAAATCCAGCACAAGCTTGTCTAACCTTACAACCTATAGCTCTGATACCACTTGATCTGAAATCACCCCTAGATGACCTCAGGAAATTAATGAAGGTATTGCACACTCATGTGCTGGTGTGTGTGTCTATGTTATCTTAGGCAACGAATCGATAAGATTGCAAAATACACAGACACTTGAAAGAGTAAGAGATCACAGTAAGCAAAACAAAAACACAACAAAATTTAATAAGGAGTTCACCCAATCCTCTTGGGCTACATCTCCTGGTCCAACTCTCAGTGATGGAATTTTTATTATGTTTTCAAAGCAGAGTCTTACAATAACGAGCTCAATCTAAGTCTCACTTAATAGAGGATGATCAGTAGGATGGCACTTGGAATTCCCAAATCCTTAAAGTTCACAAACTCCCCTTACTAAATTTCCACCTCAATTGGTCTCTGTCTACTCGATGCTACCCTTACTCTGATGGTCAGCTCGACTCCTCTATTCTCTGCAATTTTGCCTTTCTTTCTGTGTCTCTCAGCCTTCAGCTTCTTCACTAGTCTCTCTCTCTCTCTCTTGTCTCTGTCAACTCATGGCTTTAAAGCTAGTTCATTTCTTCGACTATTCGCTTCGTCTTCCTGGCTCTCTAAATCGCCTGCCTCTATCCGTTGGGATTCCTCTGCCCTACATCATCGTTGTTGCGTAACGCTTTGCAGAGAGGTGGCCAGCTATCTTCCTGTGAACTGAGTGTCAGTTGTTCCTGAACGATCGTTTTTTCCGTTATTTCCTAGATGCCTACAAAACAGATCCTTCTTTCGACTCATCGGTCAAATCGGACTTCAAATCTTTATGCATCATAGCTTATTTCTCCCTCGGGTCTGGTCATCCATTGGGTTGAACCTCCGCCATTTGATCTAGATCACCCAGATCTTATGGTCTTTTCTTATATCGCGTGGTTGAGTTGCTTGACTGTTAGTTCACGATGTAAGCGGTTTTTCTCTCTCTCCGTCAGACACATGTCACTCAGTGTATGGAATCACTGGGTTGCTGGCCAAACCCACTTACTGCCCGAAATGCCTCCGATATTCCACCAGTTTTGAGCGTGAGACCTGCTTGGTTTTAGCGCTTTCCCACGGTTTTCTAGTTTCCCTTGTGACCAAGCGCTCGAGGCTTTTCCTTCTCGAGGGGTTTTGCCCAGTAATATGTGATTTAAGCCTTTGCAAAATCAGAAACAACCTCCATTTCTACGTTTGAGCTTCCAAACCGCCATTTTTGTTCCATGCACAGTCTCCATGGGCCAATGGTCAGTGCACTTTGATTGAAGGTCCTCGTTGCTCCGTGTTGGCTACAAATTATCATTATTCAAAGGTTATTTCTGATAGCTATAAGATTTCTTGAAGTCTACTAGTCATTCTTAACAATCATGGAATTGTTTGAGGATCCAATTCAAATCACCACATGTAGAGGGAATGAGGGAGTGCCCATGCCAAAGCTTGAAAACATAAAACACCTTTGATAAAATTTTCCTGCTTTATAAAAACTTTTATTAACCTTCTGCCCAATCATTGGTCTAAACACACAACATACACATGTTTGTGCTGCCTGCCTTATGCTACCTGTCCGCATCGCTTTGGGCAGTCAATATCGGGTGTTTCTCCAATATGCATATCAGAAGAAACCTTGATACACTCCTCTATGAAATGCCAATATCATACTATTTGCGATCGTCAATATTCCATGACCTCTGATATGCGGGACCTCCGATTTGTGATCATCGATATTCCATGACCTTTGATATGCGGGACCTCTGATTTGCGACCTGACGTCATCCTCTGCCACATTTCACCTTGTGAGTGGTGACACATGTCACTTTGTTTTGGCCCCTTATGACCCCTTAAAACACCGAATATGCATGCCATGTGTCCACCATACTGCCACGTCCTGAAGACATCAGATGCCACGTCGCTTAATCGGGACCAATGGTATTCAACCATGTGGCCTTCTAGACGAGAGAGAAAAGGCCCGCCCTCTTCCAGTTTTGTAGCTGGATTCCTTTGTAAATTCTTCAAGGAATTCTCTTAGTAGTTTATACTATCGACACTTTTCCCCACAGTTCCTTTATAGTGGTCCCTCAATGATTTCTAATTGCTGCCTTATGACATGCTTAGCACTGTTGCGATTGTCGATCACTGATTTCACCCCAAACCTCCGATTTGTCTCATCGCTGCCAGGGACCTCCTATCTTTGATGTAACATATGCCTCCATTTTTTATCATGAATTGCTGATTGGACACATGGTAGATGGACACAAAATCAAATTTAGAAATTTTCAAGTTTTCCCTTTGTCTTCTAGTTTTGAGAGCCAAAACTTCAACTTGCTCTAACTTTTGATCTAAAAGTCCATTCTGGGACTTCCACATATTGTTGGAAAGCTTTTTCAGAGCACTTTCCTTTGGAGGGTGTCTTATTTGGGCTTTGTTTTGAAGAAAGTGTAACCAGAGTTCAGTCTTAATAAATGTAATTTTGATCTTTGTACTTGTAAAAAAAGAAATATTATTTTTATAAAATGATTTTCTTTCTCATTGCATAGGTCTAGCACATGTTGAAGTGCTATAGGGAAGTCAAAGAGTCAAATATAATGTTAAAGAGATATTCTTGAGCATATATATAATGTATATGAGTCAACCTAGTGCCTAGATTAGCCCTCCAAGACAAGCACAATCCTCTTGAAGAAGACAACCAACAAAATGATATAAAATGTAGTCATGTCGGCCTCAAAATGTATAGTCGGCTAACATATGGAGACACATCCTTTCAATGGACATGTTGGCTCAAATATAGGGACAAACAACTATTTAAAGGATCATGTACCCTCGCATTTAGACAATCACATCTTCGTATATCTATGAAATCTTGGACAAGGTACAATGGTACAAGAAACTTGGAAAAAGGGAACAATTCAGTGCTTTGGATGGAGAGGGATCAATGTGGTTTTTGGATGGGTATTTAAAGGGCACACACGCTCAACATATTTGTGACAAGAAAGATCTAAGTGTAATGAGAATATATCCACAGTCTCGTTGGAGATATCAGTGCAGGAAGAAATACACAGTGACGTTATTGATATAATTATTATGATGAGGATCTCAATGATACTCCCTTGACATACTTCTAGATATTGTTATAAGTCTCGGTATATCTGTTATAAGGATATCTATTGTAAATTAAAATTAATATAATTAAAATTAATAAAATACAAAGTAAAACAATTACAATAAAACATAAATGAGAGGATATAAATTAATACAACTATGACCCTAATAAAATAATAATTCAATAATAATTTTAATCCCTAATATCTTAAATATAATTAAAATAACAAAACATAATAGAATAATTAAATTATAATTAAAACAAATAGAATAAGGGAATATGTATTAGCCTTAATAAATAATTAAAATAAATATAATTAAAACAAATAGAATAGGGTAATATGTATTAGCCTTAATAAATAATTGCAACATATAATTAAAATTAATAAAATACAAAGTAAAACAGTTACAATAAAACATAAATGAGAGGATATAAATTAATACAACTATGACCCTAATAAAATAATAATTCAATAATAATTTTAATCCCTAATATTTTAAATATAATTAAAATAACAAAACATAATAGAATAATTAAAATTATAATTAAAACAAATAGAATAATTCAATAATAATTTAATAAATCCTAATATCTTTTGGCAATGCATCTCATACATCTATATATTAAACTGAATAATAAGACTAGTCTTTCAATAATATTTCACATCTTGAAGATGAACCATTGTTGCTGGTCCGAAACGTCAATCAATAAGAAACCTAATGCGATGAATCCGGAAGATTATCTACACGATATCCATTGTCTTGACATACTTCTAGATGTAATCATGACCTTGATGCAAGATCATCTAGATGTATCACTTTTATATGTACATGTCTCAAAGATCTCGTGGTTATGATCTCTATGAAGGTACAACAATGTTATAACAATAGTAATCTCAGTGATGACCTTGATAGTGTAGCAGTAATGAAGATCTCGGTGAAGCAACAGTGATGATGATGATGAACTCAATAGTGACAAAGAAGACGATTGGTGTCTTGGTCTTGGAGTGGCCTAATAGGTCAAGGGTCATGGTCTTGGTATTCGTCAATTGGAATTGTTATAAGAAGAATTTTGTACGGGGTTTCCTCTCAAAGAGTGAGAGGTTTTGGCCCTGGCAGAAAGCCAACATCTTGTGTTCTTGTCTCTTATATTTTGGTAACTATTTGATGAAGTAAGAAGTACGCACACTAATAATATCAAGAGAATATTGTGCTAATAAGAAAAAGTTAAAATACCTCACAAATAGTTATGATGCTAAGAAGAATCTCATTAACTACATTTTCCCTAGATTCTTCAACATGGTATGAGAGCTAAGGTGCTGAAGTCAAATGAAGGGCAGAAAAAAGAGACATTCAAGGATCAAATTCAAGAAGGGAATCAAAGCAAGTTGAATGGTTGTGTCAAAATTGAAGGAGAAACCTACATCAAAAAAGTTTTTTGTCTATATAATCAAAGAAGCAATCTACAACAACAAGAAATTTTGTCTCCACAGTCATCATAAAGAAACCACCAAGAATTTCATCAAGATATCTACAAAGAAATGTAACACAAAGGACCTCAAAAACAAATATCACATCATATTGGAATATTTTGAAATCCTAGAAGCAATCCTGATATACACTACAAAAGAAGGGAAAGCATATTGAAGGCAAGAAGGCTTTGTCATCTTCAATGTTATCAAAAGAAGAAAGAATCATCTCCTTGCCCTAGAAAAAGATCATCCAAGGAAGCATCAAACCATCCTCATCAAAAGAAGAAACCTTTTGAAGAAAGGCTTTTTTATCTAAAAGAATATCATCCAAGAGGAAGCTCTAATACATCTTCTTCAACCATCATCAAAGAGATCAAGTAGAAAAGTTCATATTCACTTATCAACTAAGTATTTTCATTAATCAATTTGGTAAAATGACTTTGTAATTGCAAGGAGATCTATAGGTTGGATGGGTAATCAAAGGTCCTTGCATGGAATAAGGAAGATTGTGATTGTCATAAACCTCATAGATAAGAGAAGTCAGTAAACATATCAAGGTCTCCTTTAAATTAATGGGGAGGAAACTCTTAAGTTCCTCTCATCTATGTGTAGCAATAAAAGAGACATAAGGGAGATATATGAAATGCTAGAATATATACTCTCTGAAAGGAAGTAAAAAAGGTTATATCACCTAGACCTGATTGAAGATATCAAAGAATGAAGGAATATATTCATATGATCTCAATTGGGAGGTTTGGGAAAGAAGATAATAAGATAATTATCATTGTTCTAACTAATAGGCAAGGTAACAAATTTCCGTGAACAAGAAGGTTACCTCATTCAATAATTTGTGATCTCTATGCTAGATAGAGAAAGACAAGTTGATGGAAAAAGTATTCAAACATGTGCAGAAAGTAAAGGGAAGTTTGGTCCTCAAACAAGACATAATAGTATAGCTAAGATTATGGAAATATTAGTGAAGCTCATATCACTGAATAGATGGAGGAAGATGAAGATAAGGTCTAAGGAAAGATGGATTAATAGATCCATACTATGATTGAAATGGTATACCTCACAAAAGGGTCCTACCGTAAGCTTCTGTTATAGATATGACCGTGATAATTAGATGCATCGTTGCATCATGAAAACATTAGAAGCAAGAGCTCGGGACATCACCATGGGAATCATGAAGAACAAAAATCCATGGCAGTCAAACATGAAGAATATAATATTGGGAACCTCAGTGGACATCAAAGGAAAGGAAAGAAGTCATCCAAGACAAGACTCATCATACAACAAGTTAGAAAGGAAGCATCTTCCATATGGGGATATAAAAGATCCGTAAGATTCTCTGATGGAATCCTTGTCAGAGGGTTCACTAATCTAGAGAGGAAGCAAGTGTTTCATCAGAAACTCCAATTTGTGGAATTCATGGATGATGCTATGATGACATAAAAGAACAAGAAAATCAAGGGATTGAAGATCTTTAACTTTGTATTAAATATTGTAATGTTTTTTTGTATGGTTGCAGATAACATGGATGATTAATTATATCTTAAGAAGCATGATCAAGAGAAAAAGGATCTCCTCCTTTGAAAGGATTTAGGAATGCATAAAAGTCACAATAGATGAAATCAGCATAATATGTCCTCATATGAAGTATGAGGAGGTTGAGTAAAATTAAGAAAATATGATTAAAAACTCATGGGAATGGAATGTGTGAGAAAGGAAGAGATCATGAGATAGACTACCATGATGAAGGCAATCAACATCCAAAAGACCAAGAAGATTTGACCAAGAAATCTCCTGGAAAGATATGAAGACTCTCATAAAAGTATGAAAAAGATGAAGACCCTTGACAATGGATATTATTAGGAGATGTGTCAACATGTATGCATGATGTTGATACCTAGAAGAATATTTCATGATGAAGAGGCATCTCGAAAGGTATAATTTTATTTACTATTATGTTTTGATTTCTTGAATAGTATCTGAATGTGTTCATGTAGGGCTACTCGAGCAAGAGTTGCAAGTACAAGTACAACTAGCATTCATGTGGTGGATGTATGAAGCATGATGGGAAAGAAGTAGCCATATGGTGAAGGTTCGAGATATGAAGAAGTCCACTTTCATGAAGAAAGGAATGACATGACGAACTAAGGTGGAAAGGGATCAATCACTATTTCCCTACAAGGAAGAAGCTCAACTGAATTTCATGACATCAAGGAGAGAATTTAAGCAAGTAGCTAAGGGACCCACGAAGAAGAAGTTGTTGATGTATAGGATAATCCATATCTAATAGGGAGCTCTGATAGGTCCCTGATCAAGAGGGAGCTTAGATTAGGTCACCCCCCATTAAAAAGGAGTGACACTTGTGTTTGTCTATTTCATGTGTCAAGCAATAGACCAGGACTAACAAGTGTAAGTCTTAGTGAAGGCCATGAAGAGAAATGTAGACACATGATATCCTCCCTAGTTTAGAGGGAGAGATAGACACAACATTCTTGTCTTCACTTGGGAAGGAATAATGGAGGATTAGGTAATCATTTGGTATCTAATGATGTTTTAGGATGTGTAGGGCATCCAAGATAATAGTAGGCAAGATGAATAATATTCTTTGAGGGCTGGGAACCCAAGATAAGAATAGTCCTAGAAGGTCATACTCAGTGAACATCCAGGTGGGTATGTACCTTGAGAGACAATGATGAAGGTGTCTATAATCATTTTTCTCGCCAACATTGTGCTTTGATATGATGAGAGATAGAGCTATCAGTCAAGGCCTTGCTATGGAAACAATGTTGGTTAATATTATGCTATCCAAATGGGTTACCAATCTGATTCTTCTTATGAAAATTCTTCAAATTGAGAATGACCAAGTATCATTATGAATACCTCCCTTGTTAAGAGGGAGTGTTTAAGAAAGTGTGATTAGGTTCAGTATTCATAATTGTAATTTTGATCTTTGTACTTGTAAAAGAAAATAAATATTATCTTTATAAAATGAGTTTCTTACTCATTGCATAGGTCTTGCACGTGGTGAAGTGCGATAGAAAAGTAAAAGAATCAAATAAAATTTTAACATCTCTTCTTGAGCATATATATAATGTATATGAGTCAACCTAGTGTCTAGATTAATCCTCCAAGACAATCACAGTCCTCTTGAAGAAGCCAACCAACAAAATGATATAAAATGGAGTCATGTCGGCCTCAAAATGTATAGTCGACTCACATATGGTGAAACATCCTTTCGATGGACATGTCAACTCAAATATAGGGACAAACAACTATAGAAAGGAGCTTGTACCATCCCATTTAGACATTCACATCTTTTCATATCTTTGAAATCTTGGACAAGGTACATTGGTACAGGAAACTCGGAAGAAGGCAGCAGTTCAGTGCTTTGGGAGGAGCTAGATCACTATGGTTTTCATATGGGTATTACAAAGGCACACACTCTCGGCATAGTTGTGACAAGGCATATCTCACTGTAAGGATAATATAGTCATAGTCTCGGTGGAGATATTAGTGCAAGAAGAAAGACACAATTACGTTCTTGATAATTATTATGATGAGGATCTCAGTGATACTCTCTTGACATATTTCTAGATGTTGTCATAAGTCTCAATATATTTGTTATAAGGATATCCATTGTCTCAGCATACTTCTATATGTAATCATGACCTTGATGGAAGATCATCTAGACACAACACTCTTATATGTACATGTCTCAAATATCTCGCGGTTATGATGTATATGAAGGTACAACAATGTTGCAACAATAGTCATCTCAGTGATGACCTTGATAGTGCAGTAGTAATGAAGACCTCGATGAAGTAGTAGTGATAATGATGAACTCAACAATGTCAAAGAAGAGGAATAGTGTCTTGCTTTGGAGTTGTCTAATAGGTCAAGGTTCATGGTCTTGGTATTCATCAATTGGAATCTCTATAAGAAGAATTTTGTGTGGGTTTTCCTCTCAAAGGGTGAGAGGTTTTGGCCCTAGCAGAAAGCCAACATCTTGTGTTCTTGTCTCTTGTATTTTGGTAACTATTTGATGAAGTAAGAAATACACACACTAATGATATCAAGAGAAGATTGTGCTAATAAGAAAAAGTTAAAGTACCTCACAAATAATTATCATGCTAAGAAGAACCACATTAACTACATTTTCCAGGCTAGATTCTTCAACACTTTGTGTGCTTCTATGGTTTGGAAGATGGTTGCAAACCTCCCTGCTCCTTTGCACTCTTTTTTATGGATGGAACACTTTTTCCAGAAGGTGACAACATTGGCTCCAACTGGGGACAGTGCCTTACTAGCAAGGTGATGAGAACCTTAATACTGGCATCGTTCTATCTATTGGGAATGGATTCATTTTATTTATGTATATAAAAACAAAAACATAAATATAAAGAACTGAAAGCATTCCTGATATTTTACAGTTGCTCACTAGTATGTACAATGGGTGAGAACTGAACCACTTAATGCCAGAAATAAATCTTGAGGAATTGCCCATTTACAAGAAGCTTAAGAATTTCACCCTCCAAGTTCTCGAGCATAAAGTATTGTTTCCTTTAGTCTCAGTAATCTTTAAGGTTCCAAGCCATAAGGGATCAAATTTACCATGTTTCCCTTTGTCTTATGTTCTCACATCCCACCTCAGAACTAGATCTCTTTCTTGGAGAGGCTCGCCTTTAGATTTCTTATCAAACATGGATTTCATTCATTGCTAGTAGTTGTCTAACTTGTGATTTACCTGTTCTCTAGTATCTTGGAGATCCTCTAATTGATTTATCATTCTAATCAAGGAGTTGGGTTCTTCTTCCACATCTTGTAGAATCTTAGCGACTGACATAGCAAGATGTATAGGGAATACAACTTCTTTTTCATCAACCAAATCGAAAGGTGATTTACCGTAAATCTTTTTGGAGTGACCTTGTTTTCCCACAGTGAAAATTTTAGATGAGAATCTCAATTCCTCTGGATTTCTGTAATTGTTTTATTCAGGATCCTCACCACCATTTTTTTGGAAGACTCAGGCAACCCATTTCCTTGAGGATAGTAGGTAGTAGAGTGGCCAACTGCGATGTTAAATTTATAACAAAAGGTGCTAAATTTTGGAGAGTTAAAAGCATGGGAGTTATCAGTCACAATCTTCATAGGAAATCCAAACCTTGCCAAGATATTCTCCTCCAAAAAGTTTATTAGTATAGTGTTAGTTGCATTCTTGGTTGGGATTTCTTCTACCCACTTGGTGAAATAGTCTATGGCAGTGAGGAAACACTTGTGTTGGCTGCTAGAAGGAGGGTGAATCTCTCCGATGAAGTCTAGACCCCATTTCCCGAAGGGTTCCTCTATACAAAAAGGGATCAAGGGGAGTGGAGCTAATTTTTTCTTTTCAACAAACACTTGACACTACTGACAGGACCTAACATAAAAGTGAACATCTTTGAATAGTTTGGGCCAACAGAACCCTTCTTTCAATATCTTATTCATAGTGGTATTCCAATTGTAGTGTCCCCCTCAAATGCCACTATGGAACTCATCCATCACTCTTTGAGTTTCTATCTCAACCAAACACATTAGTAGAATTCCCACCGGGTCTCTGGAGTACAATTTCCCATTGGATATAACGAACTTCTGGCCTTGGGCCCTCAATGATTTATACTTGGATTTTTGCATATTTGTCGAGCACCTCAAAAATAGGAGATAGTCGATGGATTTCTGATACCGGTCAGAGGTTTCATATTTGATATGAATCTTTTGGATTGAAGTCTTGGTCATGGGTTGTGTCCTCTCTTCGTTTTCTTCTATTAAAAGGTTAATCCACAAGGATTGGAAGTGAGACTCTAATAGGATTTTGGACAACCCTTGTCCTTTAACGAGTTTAGTGGGCTTTACATCTATGTCATACTCTTGGATTTTTTCAATCCACTTACCCCTTTTACCATCAATGTTCCCTTGCACTATGATGTCCTTAACAACTACTATTGGGACATAAGCCATTATGTTTGAGTGTAAAACATAAACTCTAAAAGCCTTCGAAGGTTTGACTAGAGCATATTCCTGTTTTTCCAATATATTATATTTCAGTTCAGCATCCCGTAACACCTGGTTGAAGAATGCTATAGGCTGCTCATGGCCTTCCTTATTTTTCTGTAATAACACAATAGCTACAGTATGGGGGGAGGAAAAAGAAAATATGTAAAATTGCCTTGAATAGTCCAACCTTACTAACATCAAAACCTCTGAAAAATATCTATTGATTCTAGAGAAGGATTCCTGGGAATATGGGCTCCAGTTTACTTCATTCTCCTTCTTCAACATCTCCATAATTCCTTTCACTATTTCTGCATAGTTAGGCACAAATCTCCTTAAGAAATTAATCCTCCCCAAGAAGACATGGACCAGCTTTTTATTTCTTGGTAGGGAAATATGACTGATGGCTTCCACCCACTTAGGATCGATCTTTACCCCTTCCTGTGCTACGATGTGCCCCAACAACTTACCTTCGCTCAAAGCAAACTGGGATTTCTTGGGATTTAGAGATAACCCATACTTCCTACATTTCTCAAAGGTGAGTTTCAGATGTTCAATATGATCCTCATTTGTTTTGGAGAAAAAAATGATATCATCTAGATAAACCACCATGAAATTGTCATGATCTCCCATGAATGCTATGTCCATTTCCCTCTGGAAAGTTGCTCCTGCATTTATAAGGCCGAATGGAATCCTTGCGTACAAGAATGTCCCTCAAGGTGTAGTGAGAACAATTTTCTTTTGATCATCGGGATGCACTGCTACCTGATTATACCCTATAAAACCATCCATAATATACATATGAGAAGAGACAACTACCTTCTATAAAATATGGTCCATTTTAGGAAATGGGTAGTTGTCCTTCAAAGAAGCTCTGTTGAGGTTCTTGAAATCCACGCACAATCTTATTTATCCATTCTTCTTTCTAACATGATCTAGATTTGCAACCCATTCTGAGTACCTCAGTGGTCCAATGCTCTTAGCCTGAAGCAACTTCTTCACTTTCTTCCCAATGGTTGGGAGTAGAAGGGGATTGATCTGTCTAAGTTTCTGCTTACAAGGCTTCATCCCACTCTTTAAAGGAATCTTATGTTGAATTAAATTTATACCAAAAGTCCTTAAATCATGATAAGACCAAGAAAAAACATCTTTATAAGCTTTTAAGAGATTTAAGTACCTTTATTTGTATTGTTGAGGGATCCCTTTTGACAACTTAATCATCTGGGGTTAGTCCTTTGAGCCTATGTTGCAAAAATCCACCTATTCATCATCTTCCTGTTCAATAACTTTAGAATCCATGTCATTGGATTTGAATATCCTCTCTAAAGGAACTAGATCCCGTGGAATGGCATTTCCCTTCAGTCGTAGAACTCTATTTCCAACAATATTTTCCTCCCATGCAGTTTTCTATTCTTTTGTCACTTATTCTTCCTCTTGGTCAATCACAGAGTTTGAGAATTCCTCAATGACTTCCATGGAGTGCTTGACTTTCTCATCATCCTCAAACTCATTATAGTGTTTCACATTGTCTGGCACTGAGTGTTTGTCCCTAACTTCAATTTCATACCTGAGCAGTGGATTTTGTGGTGGCTTAAAGTTGCTGGTGACTATAGCTAAAGAATCAACCATTCGATTTCCTTCCCTGGGCAAGAATTGGACATTAAAAGTTGAGAATATGTTCTCGATAAAGTACCAAACCTCATTCTGTAAGCCCTCCACTAGGGGTGCATGGTTTGACATTGGTCCTTGATTTGATTCACTACTAGTTTTGAGTCTCCAAATACAGTTAGGCAGCTAATGTTTAGATTCTTCATTGCTTGTAGGACTAATACCAATGCCTCATACTTTACCACATTTTTGGTTGCTTCAAATTCTAATTTGAAAGAGAGGGGAATCAAGATACCCTCTGGAGATGTCAACAATACCCTTGCACCATTTCCTTCTTTAGAGTTTGCACCATCAAAATACAGCTTCCAGGCTTTGCTACAATATTTGAGTTGTTGGTCTAATTTGACTGCGGGTTGTACTTGTGTTTCTTCTAGAATGA
>APFE030952419.1:0-27792 GCA_000404065.3 Pinus taeda | reverse complement strand
ATCATTTAAAAAAAATAAAGGGTAATCACACTCTTATTTTGATGAAAATTTTGATTAGGTAACCTTCTATATAATAGACCCTATCGTAAGGAAAATGTAAAATTATATCATTATGGGAATTAATCATTTTAAAATATGAGAGTGAACCGTGCTAATGCATTTATTCAATGACTACATCACATGGATGCATATCAACAATTCTATGCTCATGCGAAAGAAAACTACTTTGGCACTAAATAGAAGGTAATATCTATATACTTGGCTCATACATTTGTAGTAGAGAGTCATAGACTATTTATAACCCTCTAGAAGTTTTTCCAATCACTTTCTCATATAAGCATTTTTGAAGTAAATATTCTAGAATATCATTTAATAAGTAATATTATTTACATATAGAACATTAGGAGTTGAATTCCTACCAATAAGTTGGGAATCTAAATGTCTGATATTATGCAAAAAAATTACACTAATACAAAGATTCAACTCGGGTTTAATATCCCATTGCAAGTTGCTTCACAACCATAGCTTACCTCACTACTACATAATAGGGCAGTTTAAGACATTTTTAAGGACAAAATTAATATTTCGTCTCGAACACTTATGCTATGGTACATGCAAAAAACACAACCTCATATTATTTAATATTAAGTTGCTCAAAAGCAACAACAATTTCAAACAACTTACCATGTCTCCAGATATAAAGTTTTTGAGATGGACGATGCTTCATATTTACATGCCATATTATTCAAACCTCAAGAATTAATGAACTGAAACCTTGGATCATCCATTTATGCTCAACCACGTAAAATTGTTTATCTTCAAAGCCCCCTATAACAACAATTATTAAAGGAATTCAATGGCCACGAAGTTTGTGCTTGGTTCTCGATGCCATTTCCATCTTGGCATGTTCCTACGAGGCTTTAATGCTTTCTTCCAAGATGATACATAGTTTCTTGGATGAGGCCAAAGTCATATGGAGACACAAACAAAGGAGTTGAGCATGTGCACTTTCTGTCCCTTACCTTGGAAGGTTTTATTCTCAAATACTTTTTTCAGTTTGGGTTTAGAGTTTGACTTGAGGCAAATGAGTTTATGGATTACGATTCTACATGGGTGTTCTATAAGGGTTTAAGGTTTAGTGTCAAATAGGGGGTCAATCACTAAAGTTAAAAGGTTGATGTTGTTTATTGATTATCTATTAAATTAAGTTGTAATTTTCTAATTTTTTCATTGTGTGTGCTTTCAGGTAGGCAATTGATTGGGTTGGATCAAACGGGTTTAAGGAAAACAACAACATTTGTTATTCCAATTCTATAGGAACTTCTTGAGAGACCAGAACCATTGTTTGCTTATGTCCTTTCTCCAACCTTTTATTTATATTAAGCCACCAGTCAAGTTTCAAGGTTTTGAGCATTCATTCATTTGAATTATATCTTGTTTTATTTTATGCCTTTATTTTATAGGGAACTAGAAATTCAAATTGCAGAGTAGCTTGAAGCACTAGGTTATGGCATTGGTGTAAAGTGTGTCATGGTATGTCTTGTCAATAATTTTCATGAATAGTTTTTTAGTTATGTTATCATAATTTTTACAATATTTGATTTTGATTTTGAGTTGGCAAAGCCAAGGACTTATTCACAAGATAAACCACTTATATTCCCACCATTTTCTCATAATGGTTTCAGTGACAAGATCACAAAATGTGGCCCCCTAAGATAGGGGATTTGAAGCTAAAGCATATTTCATTAAGTAGATGATAAAAATTTACCCACTCATAATTCAAATGATGTGTTTAATCTTCCAATTGGTCATATGTATTCCAAAGCATTGCTTTTGTGGCTCGCAGTGAAGTTTGCAACCATAACACATGCCACTGATAAGGAAACGTTTGTGCTATCATGGTCTATGAGTGAATATCTGAAGAAGATGGATTTGGGTTTAGAAGGGAAAAATACCACTATGATCTTGTGGATGCCACTAGCGATGCCTATTTCATTGATATTAGGGATGGAAAATTAATATGTAGCGCGATTTTATTAGTAATTAAACAATAGTTCATTAAAATCATATGCAAATTAAATATTTTTACAACAATAACCCCATTCCTAGGGATTAACAAAATCTCACCAACTTCCAACTATTTACTAAAACCTTAGAGGTTTAGGAGAAAGTATTTTTATTTATCTAAACCTTGTCATAAACCCCTTTTGTAGAAAGTTCCAATGAGAAGCTGGAGAAATTGAGTTATTCACAACATTCTAATCAATAAATTTTAGAGAAAATATCATGGGTTTCAAGCTTCTGATATCAAGGATATTGAGCTTTAAATAAGCCAATGTATCCAATATCTATGGAAAAAGAAACAACTATCCACTAAAAGACTAATTTTTATTGGTAAATGGAAGACTAATCATGAGAAACATGAGAAATTACATCAAGGACCAAGTTCTCTTAGTGGCATTTTCATCCTATGGTTCCTTGAGGCAAGGGGGACACATCCCTATGTTAAATTAATTAAATTCTTTGAAAATCACTTCCACTGACTTGTGGTCTCTTGCATTTTTAAAGGAAATTCCATCTTCTCCCACCTCATACACAACAAGGCTAAGTAGGAATGCGTAGACAAATGGCTAAATTCTCTAGTTATTTTCCCAACCTTTGGTTTATGGTTTATGCCTTTCCCATTTCAAAGAATGGTCCCTTGAAACTAATCTATTTTTTGGGATGATGGTGTTTGCACTAAGGAGAATGTGATATCTCTCTCTCTTTTAACATAAATAAAGTGATTAAATTAAAGAAAAATTGAAAGTTCCTCTAAAACTCCTCAAGGACACTAAATCTTTTCGTTGATGAAATCTTGTTTTATGTTATAGAAAATGCTATGTTAGTTTTGCATGGGAACCTAACACATCATGTTTTGGTTTATGTAGTCCTAAAATCTAAGGCAATAACAGGGGTGCCTAGTAAGCATGAATTTAGTTTGAACCCCCAACTTGTTAGTTCAAAGTCAAAGTTAAACCCATAATTCCCATAGGACCATTACATCTACATTATGTTATTTTATGTGGGGTTTGGATCCTCATGATTCTTAGTTTAAGGGAAATTTCATGCCTTGGCACTATTTCCCTTTCATCTTTGTGATTTATGTTTTTTTCCCATATTTTAATGTGTTTGGAAGACATTATTGTCATAAGGTATATGTTTTCAATTATGCATCATTTGGACGGATGACATTACTATGATAAATGTTTGACATCCAATAATTGCATGAGAAACTAGAACCAATTCCTACCGAATGAGGTAGATCATGTTAGAATATGGTGCTTGTAATATAAGCACATGGAAGGAGCCCAATTTTAGTAATTCACTTACATATAGAATGAAAAATAAAAGAATGAGAAGAATTATTTGGTAGAAATTCATTAAAATTTTGATTTTATCGCTCCTTTTGAAAGACTATGTATGGTTTTATATTGCTTGTAATTATTGAGAGTCCATTCTACAGGTTAACATACCATTTATTCTCCTATAGTTTATTAATATGCATCCAAATGCTTGTCAAGTCATTATGAACCAAGAGAGCAATATTTCATGGAATTTCTTGATACTACTAGTAATTGAAAAGATTTAGCCCCCAATTAGGCATCTTTGAGAATCTGATCAACCATGATCAAGCAGTATAAAGGAACCTTTTTCTTTGTATTTTTTTTACATGAAAATAACATAGCCTAACACAAAAAATAGGTGCAGTCTTGTCTACGTAGGTCAATGAAAAGTGAAATTTCCATAAACATTAAAGATTATTTACTCCAACGCTCCTACTACAAGTTGAAAATCCAAAAAGTTGAAGATATACAATCATCCCATCCACGTAGAAAGGAGGTTTACCAAGTTCCTATTACTTTTGTTTAGTTTGTATCCATCCTTCAAGCATCTATAGTATATATTCACAATGCACAACATTCACTAATAGCATTTAGTTCATAAGCACAGTGAGTGATTTTTGTTAAAGATTTGTTTCATTAAAACCTAAAAAATGAATGCATAGGCATTGGGAGCGTCTATTATCTCCACTTGAGTTGCATTCTATTTACTATTCACAATGTTCTCTTAAATTCTCCCAACAAAAAGAGGTGGATCCTACCCTACAAGAGATATGTGTTGTCTCAAAAACTGGAAATGATGCTTCTCAATTATTTGTCATATGTGAGTATTGTCCCTTTCAACATATCATAGAATATTTATATCAGTCTAATGATGGTGGACTTACCATACCCACTCTTTACAATTAGTGCGATGATACCCCCTGCATTAATTCTAAAACCAAAATTTCTCAAAATCATGGTATTTGAATGAGTTGGATAAGAAAATTACGCACTATACAAGGCTAAAGAGCCTTGGAATAGTTGGGTGTGGAGCATGATTGTCTTCTTGATTCATAGGTATTGTTTTAGCCGCATTTGGATCCCAGTATCCAATTGGGGGGTGTGGGGAGGGGCTTGTCCCCTCAATAGTGTTGCTAGGAGAGATGGTAGAAATTTTTTGGAGCCCCCCCTGGAGGGAATTCAAGGGCAATGCCCCCAAAATAAAATTGAGAGTAAAATTACCTTGTAAAATATTGTAATTTCATAGTCAATCTGGGTCATTCATTAGGTGGAAGATATGACGGTGGAAGTTATATTAATTTAGGGTTTTTTCCTTAGAAGTAAACCCTTGATTTATATGAGGAAATTATATTGTGGTTGTCTATTATTCTGTGTGAGAAAAAAAAAGGGAGATTGTGTGAGAGTGAGGAGGAAGATACGATAGATTTGTTGTAGGTTGTATTTCTTTTGTATGTTGGATAATATAAAAGGAAGGACTTGTTGTTTCTCTGTGGACGTAGCCAAATTGGGTGAACTAAGTATATTTGTGTCTCTTGTTTTTTTTTGTGTTTTGTGTTTCCACAACATTTTATGTGTTCCATTGCTCTATTATTTAATTTCTAACTTGACATTATCAGGGTTAACCTCGTCATGGCCCTCTAGATCTATAACGTTATTTCTATCTAAAATTTTGAACATAGATGTGACAACATTAAACCCTTTGACTACATCCAAATTTATACTTCCAACATCTACTATCATATGACCCTATCTTCATTCAATAAAAATTCACAGAAATTGATAAATCTTTGGGCTATAAGCCTCCATTTGTACCAAAACTCAAAAGGCCAATAGAATATTTAAAAAACTTAGAAGTTCCCAAGGCCAATCTTGTGTATTATGACTGTTGATTGTAACTTATTTTCACTTCTGAATTTAAAATATGTATATAGTTTAATTCAAGAGAATTCAAATAAAATCTTTAGGTCCCAACTGTCTCAAAATGGGATGCATTTGCATATCAACAAATGACAATGTTTGTATTTATATGAATCTCAATGGTTCTTTCAAAGCTAATATCATAGACCATATAGGGTTTTTTTACAGTTAATGGTTTTATTTTTGTGTTGAGCATTTGTTTTATGACTATTTGTCTCATTTCTTTGTATTGAGGTCTAGTTTTAAGATTGTGTATATACACATATTTGACCTACAATGTGATTACATTAACTCAAATGACTTGCTCATTCATAATTGGGAAAATAATCAGACATTGTTTTTATTTTTATAATAAAATGTCGAGCATCTTTGTTTAAAGGTGAAGTGTCTCATTATTAATTTGGATTGAAATATGCTCAACAATGTGGTATAACCTTTATATTAGTTTTGTAGGATATAAATGCAACTTCATGGAGTGTGATGTCTAAGTTGGAACATAATTTTCATTTTGTAAGTTTTAAAGTTTATTACATCCATATTGTAGGAGGATTGTCATGGCTTTTGGCATTAGATTAAAATTCTCATTCGATGTTTACTTTGATTAATTGGGAGCACATTACTAGAAGGATATGTCATTTCAGTTGAGATCGTGATATGTTGTTTTTATTAGGAGGATTTGAATCAAGGTATTGTAATGGTTTCATATTATGCTTCATCACTAGAACAAGCACAAGTATGGGGGAAATTGTGTACCTAAAATATTCCAATAGGCATGAAATCATCAACAACAAGAATTTGAGGGATGAAGCAAGCAATGTTTGTTGGTGAAATTGAGGGTGAAGAAGTTGGTGATGTTAGCATAGATGTTCTACATTTGTTAAGTCTGTAGATTATAATGCATTCTAGTTGATACATTAATTAGGGTTTTCAAATCTATCCCTCTTTAAGTAGTCTTCATAGCTTGTAAATCCCTTCAAGTTCATTGTTGCTTAAAGGAAATGCATGATCATATAGTGCTTGCATTTATCTACAGTGCTAGGTATGTCAAATTGTTGACCTCCCTATATTGGCACTACTTGTTTTCTTTATAGACATATAAAACAATTATAAATATGTCCTATTCTCAAGGCTATGATGACACTGCAACCTCCAAATATGTCAATTTCTATCTTTAAATAGTGTCATCCATATTGTTTCTTAGGGTCAAATTTTAAGTTTTACTTACAAATCTGAGAATACACCCTACTTATTATGTCTTCATAGAATTTAGGGACTTCAATTAATACCCACAATAAAATTCAGGAACATGTTGTTCTGAGAAGCATTATGAATGCTTCAAAGATACAACCTTTTGCATGATATCTCTCCTTGTACAAGCTCAATTTTTTTGTATCACTGTACATTTTTCATATTTTTATATATATATTATGATGTTATACTTATGTAAGTTTCTTTCTTTGTATCATTTTTGGCATTTTATAGGAGCTACACAATCACACCTACATTGTATCCATACATGTACTCATTAGTCCCATTGACCTACTCTTGTGATCTCTTGTGGTAATTTTTTCAACATTTTATAAGATTATCTTATATTATCTTATCTCCCACTCTACACATTACTTCACAAGCTCAAATTCCTTCTTGTCTCCCTTCTATGTTTCCAAAGTAGTTTGACAAACCAATCTACCAAATAAAGACCCTACATAGACAACCAACTTTTGTCCCAAATAGATGTTGTGGGTAACACACATGACAATTGTTTGGTCTATTTAATTAATCAGTATTGTATGAAATATTGGACCTATGAATGGAATGTATGGATTTGTATTCACTAACTAAATTATATGCTCATATATTTCCCTTTGTGAGTATATGATCTAGCACCAACTACTCTGCACTCTTCAACAACATTAGTCTACTAAGCACTCAAAACTTCTTCTCAAAGTCCATGTAAATTATATCTCTGTCTAGCTTCAATTAAATGGAAATCTGAAACATCTATTGATTTCCATTGAATAACAATAAAAATAATTGCAAAAGCATAATTGTTACAGGACTATTTAGAGTATCTTGGCATATGTTATATTCCTTATCTACTAAAAGCAAAGATTGTAGTTGATTGGGGAAGTATTTTTGGCATGAAATAAGAGACAATAGTTTCATTCCTACCCTTGCATTTCATCTAAATCATTTAAGCACATATTTTCTACCTTTTTAAGCATTAGAATTTTTCAAATATATCTTGTGCAGGGACCCACATTATAGTAGAAGGTTCATGTTCAAATATCTTTGGTCCTTTTCCTAGACATTTTCTGAAACTATCTAGGGTGTTATTTTGTAGTAGAAGATTCAAGTTCAAATCTCTTTGGTCTTTTTTCTAGACATTTTCTGAAACTATCTATGGTTGTCCCTTCTCTTGAAACAAGAAATATTTTATTTTTAAACATGTTTTCTTTCCAGAAAGAAAAATATTTCTCTTCAAAATAAAAACGCTTCTGGTAGAAGAAAAAATACTATGTAGAGAAAACAAGAAGAAACCTTGTTTATTCATTACTAAAAACCATTGTTATTCTCAATGAGCAATTGATCTAACTTCACAATGAAGCTACCTCTCCACATGATATTTATGCCTTTTAGCAAACTACCATTATTTCCTTACAAAAATTATTACCATATGGTTACGATATTTTTAGGATTCCATCTCTATTTCAGTTTCCCTTTGAACATAAAGTCTCTATTAGATGTTATTTCCATTTCATGCAATTCCAACCCTTCCTTTGTTCATAGTACTATTTAATGAGCCTTTTCTAACCATCTTTGATTACACAAATTCTAGATGTTTAAAATCATTTTTCCCTAGAGAATCCAACTATGTTATTCCTCGTAGAGATGGGTCTTATTAAATACTTCATGCATTCCATTAGTTCATTGAAAGGATTCCTACTGCCTGTTGGAGCATATGCCTAGGGGGAATTCTCAACACATCATTTTCAAAAATTTCACTTGAACTAGTACTCATTTTACTTAGATGGTTATATCCCCAATTATTCATATTAGTTAAATATTGCAACATCTTCCCTTTGATGACTTTTCCTAATATAATCACTTCCAATTTTACACTATGATTAGGATATCCCTTGCCTACTATCTAACCAACACTTGTGCAACCATTTTAACTGTATTCTAATGTATTTATATCATTTCTATATATCTGAGAATTTTCATATACATTGGGAAAAGGATTTAAGGTTTGTTAACTATTGTCTCGATAATAGATTGAATTGTCTCCAACATGTCTGTTTTGGGATAAGAGTCCAAAATAACAATGTTAAAATTCTAGTGTTTTCTCATAACTTTGTAGTGCTTGCTCATAACTTTCTACATTGTACTTCTGATTAATTGCATTAGGATTCCTAGGACATTTAATGATGTGAAAGGCTTCTTTCTATATCATCTTCCAATTATAGCATGAATTATTTTTTGGATATTGATATTGGAATGACATAACTACATATTTTCCTACCTCATTTCTTATGTTATATGTTTGATCCTCACGATTACAAAATTGATCCATTTCTAAATGTGTGATATTTTCATTTTAATTCTCATCATGCCCTTCGTTGACATTTATTAAAATATTATTCTATTCAAATCCTTGTTCATCACTTTTACACTGGCAGCTTTTCTCTTTGGACATAAGATGGAACATTCTATTAGATTCAAACTTAGATTTACCTTGGTCCTCGAATTCATTAAAATTTTTCCTCTTATTGGAATTAATATAGTTGGAAGATACCCTATAATATAAAGAAACTTGTTCAATATCCTAACATAATAAATTCATAAGTCTAAGGAAAAATAATCAACATGGTATAAGTTTTTGGTTTTTAATTATAACTTTATCATATTTGTTGTTACAAGTTGTTGAGTGGAATATCCACATTCGCTTATGGAACATGAAGTGATTATCACTTTCTCCCCAACTATAGCCAACTCATCAAGAAATTGTGTGATATTGGTGAGATAACTAGGCATTGTATCTGATTTGGTCATCTTGGTGTTCCTAAGTTTTTCTCTCAACACCATCTTCTTGTTGGCATTATTGCCTTGGTATAAATTCATTAAAGCCATTGATATTTCCATTGTTCTATTCTTTTCAGACAAGTGAGGAATTGCATGTTCCTTCACTACATCCAAGATAACCCTTGTAGTTTTCACATCCTTTTGATTATGGATGGCCAAATCTGTAACATATATAGGTGGGGTGATTTTGGTGTTAATAAATTCCCATATGACATTCTCCATGATAATTAGTGAAACGCTGACCTTATAGTGAATGAAGTCATAACCACCCTCCAACTTGTCCTCAAACCTCAAACCTTGAACTAATTTCCATTGTCTCCAAATTAGAAAATCGACTGAAATGTTATGTGTCACACAAATGATTGGTGTAGTCTCCCTCTCTCCTTCTAAGGGTTTAAATCTAATAATAATGTTGTTTGTATTAAACTATTGTTTAAGTGGCTATCTCACTATATCTCCTTTGCAATAACCCTTGGTTGTTTGTTGACGATTATTTGACTATATCCCTGGCACCTAGCTCTTATAGCCCATAACTTCTCACATTTGCTACCTATAAACCTTATTTTCTTCCAGTGATGTTCACCGGTCAACTCTTATCCTCTATATGATCTTGATCTAGTTGACCCTCACCTAGTTGCATCTTTGACTGTTATCTCTCATAGCCTTCTATAATCAGTTTTTTCCTTTGGCAATGGTATTGTGTGCTTCTCGACCATATTCACTTTGACCTATGTACTCAACTATCATTTTTTTCACTATGCATAGGTCTCGTAGTTATTGCTTTTTCATTATGCTATATTCACCCCTGATCGCCTTCATGCCTTATGTGGCCCTATCTAGAGGCCATGATCCACATATTCACTATTGACTTTCTATGATCACTTTGTATGGCCCATGAAAATCATTGTCTCTTGATTTTCATATCCTGATGGATACAAATATTTCTCATCACTATGGATCGATTCTATTGTTGGAAACCTTTTTCAGCCCATTGTTGTTGTGACAACTAGGCCTTATCTATTCCCAATCTATTTTCTCGTACTTGAGCTCTATACGTTTTTTCCCTATTACACTACCTTCATGTCAATCCATCTACTTATGTGTGAGCTCCTTCATACCCCTACATCTTCAACCTATCAGTAGCTTGGTTAGCATGTCCCTTCTATCTACTTTGGAATGTTGCAAGGTTGGTTGGTGAGGGCTTCCCTATTTTACAATATGGCTAGTAACCCACTTAGCTTGCATGCCACTTTTTCTATTTTTATTTTTAATTGGACCTTTAAAACTTAGATGTTAACAACTTTTATCTAGCCAATTTTTTCAAAAAAAATTCCTTACCCATCATACGTCATACAACCTACAAGTAGCTCACCTCATATGATCACAACGAAACCTAGTCCCGAAATACCTACACAAACCTAGCTTCATTCATGATTCAAAGATTAGTTCTCAGAGTTATTCACGTTAATACCATGTTAAAATTTTGTTAACCCTATCATCTAGCACTTTATTAACCTAATGGATTATATCTATTGAATAAATGCACAATTAGGTTCTTAACACAATTAATGGAAGAAAATTTAGACCAATCTCAATCCCAAGTGATAAAAAACACATTCTTCCCATCAATAGTTCTTCATTAATAACTGAGAGCCTCCATGGGTTGTTGTCCTGGGATAATGTCCCTACTAAAGAAAATAAAATTAAAACATACAACCTACCCTTGATCTCCTTAGATGATATGGATTTCCTATGTTACACCCTTGTACCTTCCTTGGACCTAACACAATTAAGTATCGCACTCCTCACTTGAGAAAATCCCTCTCTAAATGGCTAGTGTCATTATATGGTGTGTATCTCTCTTCTCCTTCGCCTTTCTTTTATAACTTTACATTGAATTTAATTTCCCTGATTTTTGCTAGCATGGGATATCCTTCCTATTTGCCTAATTATCATCCTAATAAGCTAGCGAGAAGGAAAAGTTAATCTAGGGGATCCATGCGAATTTACTCAATTTTGTTATTATTAAATAAAAAGGGCAAATAATAAATAATAAGAGGAGAAAAAGGTATTTTATTTTAAAGATGGGTAAAAAATCACATTGGAGGGAAAATTGAGTTCTTTAATAAAATAACATTAAAATAAGATCTAGAAGCTTGGAGAAGTCTCAATGAATGATTATAAAAGGAGAAGGAAGCTTAATGATTGATCACTCTATTCCATTATATCATTTTCTATTAGTGAGGAGCTCAAGTGAGTTTTCTTTCGACTGGTTTAGGTGAGGCCCTCACTCTAGATTTGGTGGATTCCTTACCACCCTAGTTAGACATCTTCCATGCTCAATGGACATCATTGCCACCCTAGCATATCTCTTTCTCATTGACATTTCTTGAAGTTATAACAAAATTTGTTTGTTGGAGATAGTTGCATTGTGATTTAGTGTTTGGTAGGGTATTTTGTGTATATCAGGGTGCGAAGAATAATTGTTCTTGGAAAGGCCAAAGACAAGATTGGAGGGTCATTTCCTTGTGACTAAATTTCCAAAGGATATATTATTCAAAGAAAGGCCAAATTTCCCATGAGAATAAGAATTTGAATGCTTAAGAGGGACGAGTCAATTAAGAGGGTCGATAATTAATTAATGTGCTTTCCTAAAGCTTAAGAGGGACGAGTCAATCAATAGCCAACATAATTAATTATGTGATTTCCTAGGTTAGACATAGGCTAAGTTACTATAATACCTCACTCACACTTGAGAAAGTGTCCTAAGGATACTTCAGGTGACTTTTGTATGCCTAAACACTTAGGCTTGTGCGTAAGTACTTGTTCAAGCTACGAACATCAACACTCATTGATTATGTTATAATTATACCTAACGTGTCATATAAACTCTGTCATCATTTTTAATGTTTATAATTTGATATATCAATCAATCTATAATACAATGGAGAATGTATTGGTATATGCATATTTCTTCTTTCCTTGAAATATAAATTGCCTTGCTCTCAAATTTGTAAGTAATGCCCAATGGACAATTAACTCCTTAGGAGCCCCATTCAACAAATAGACAGAAAGAGTAGTTACGTCCAAAGTGGGATTTAACTTGGGTGGAGAGGAAATAATTCCTCCTCTCATCCACTTTCACTGGACCCAATCAACATATTAGCAAGAATATTTAGATATATTTAAAACATTATCCACTAAGTCATCTAACATTTAATGATGTATTTACACCATATATGATTGGATGCACAAAGTTGCAATGCCCAACAATGTATATGCCAACGTATACACCATTAAATATTACCATTCTCAATGGTTATTAATCATCATGGAGAATTTAGGGGCATAATTTTTTCCGTCTATGAAATTTTAAGGTTCCAAATTTTAAGGGCATGAATTTTTTTGTTTGATAGGTTATGTGAATCTTGAGATGACTGGCACGCCTAACCTCTAGCTTGAGTAACTAAGACTGAGGGACATCTAAGCTATCAAAATCACCTGGGATTCACACCCGGCCCAAACGACACAAACCCTTAGCATCACTAGATTTTTTCCCATGGATTTTCAAACCAATTATCTTCACATCACATAGTGCCTTACCAGAACACCCTGTCTCCATATGCTCTACACCCCCTAGACTTAGGGGGTGAATTTTTATTTGAAGTAATGTTTGGCCGAAATTTTTAGTTATGATATATATATATATATTCAAAACAGTTTCCATAAAACCCTAAGTTGAGGAAAATGTGGGTGAATTAATTCTAAAAACACTTTTGTTTGAGAAAATATGGGATAACTACATTAAAATCAAGGCGAATTGAAAGTTTGGTCATTAAATTGGGACGATGAACCCCATTTCTGCAAATTTCCTTTATGTCTTATGGGGGACAAGCCATCTAACCCAACCAGTCCCAAAGTGAGGTTAGTTAATGAAGGCTAAACATGAATAAAGGCTAGCTATATTGAGGAAGTAGGGAGGTTAGAAATAAATATGAATGTTATCTACTTTCTTGTGGCTTGATGAGTATAACAGTGCTAGGCAATGACATGCCTTTCCTTCCTTTCCTTGTCGACGGTAGGAGGAAAATTCATTGCAGGATGAGATGTGGGCTAGTACACTGCCTTGAGAGTCAACTTTCAAATAAACTATCATACCTTGACATTCTGATATTACCATCTAATTGCTCGAACTAATTTCCTTCATGAGTATTACCAGGCACAGATAACTCTATTGCTCATTGGAATATGTCGAATAGGTCAAGTAAAGATAAGGAATTGGTTGAAGGAATATTTATCCTAAATAACCTTCTGATTCTAACTTATTCCAAGATCAAAATTGAAACACATAGATAGTGGGCAAGTGGTTGAAATTTTACCTCTAGGACCTAAGATTCTTATTTCAAAAGGAAAAATGATCAAGGTCAATCAACGATTAACAAATAACCCTAATGTGGGTGGATTTGGTCAAGGATATGTAAAGATAGTACTTCAAGATTAACTAGCCTCACTTTGGGACTGGTTGGTTAGATCACTTGTGCCCATAAAATATAAAGGAAATTTGTGGAAATGGCGTTCCTCATCCCAATTTAATGACCAAACTTTAAATTCGCCTTGATTTTTGGGAATCTAATTATTTTTTTTTGTATGTCGTTCTCCCATATTTTCTCAAACCAAGATGTTTTTAGAATCAAATCACCCACACTTTCCTCAAATTAGGGTTTTATGGAAACCATTTTGCTAATATATTTCATTCATGGAATTATTTCTCCCATCCAATTTTCAATTTCCCCTTCCATTTCCAATTTCAACCATGTATTTCGTTCGGTTTTATGGGAACAATTTCACCTATAAAATGTAGATTTCTTTTGATGTTCAAGGTTTTATGTGTTGGATATGACTTCTTTGCATTATATATATTCATACCTCTTCCATTAATTCCATTATTTCTACATGTTTATACCACTTATGAATTAATTCTCCCACTATTTCTCCTAAACAATGGGAAGAAGATTGTGTGGATAGTGGAATTATGGGAGGAGTACTAGTAGTTCCCTTCAACATTTATAGGTATTTTTCTTTTTACTTTTCATATTTCTTCCTAACACAAGTATAGTGGTTGTTTTAAATTCATGCACTAATCCTCTTTATTTGGTGGTATTTAAGTACTTCTCTCTTCCACTTATCTATTATTTTCTCATTACTTTCCCATGGATTTTAAATCATTATGTAAATAGACCAAGATCATGTATTTCAAAGATTAAAATTTTGTCTAGTATTTTTAATTCTCATTTCTTTCTAAGGATTGAAACCTCCATAGAATATTTGCATTTGGATTTTCACTTTGGTTCATCCCGAACTTTCTCCTAACCTATGGAGCCATGAAATTCAACTTTATTATCTCCAAATTTTTTTATGTTATTGTTGACATGCACATAGATTTTAAACTATTGAATTTCCTTGCTCAAGGAAGTAGGAATTTTGAAAATACTTGGCACTATAATTAGCTTCTTGTTGATTTGTCTTATTGATCTTTCTTCATCCATAAATGCCTTTTCATTAGTATGTTCCACCGTCATAACCCCATCATTTCAATATTTTTCCACATTGCATGGACAAGGGTTTTTAGTAATAGGATTGATGTTGAATCCATTGTTATAAGCATAAGCGCCAGTTTGTGATACCTTTGTTTAAAATTAGGGTACGCAAATTAGGATGATGCTAATTTCATGGAAGAACATTTTTGGTGAGTGAAAATATTGGTAACCTCCATAGTTATTAGTTCTCCAAAACATAAAAAAACTACTATTTAGACTACTTCCCATGTTTTTTTAATAATATCTAAAATAATATTGATCAATAAGATATTTCCCTTATTTTTTTAGTCTTCATCTCCCCCTCATTTTTTTGGTATTTATCTCTCGCCTTATGAAGTGTTTTTATTTTCTACTCAACCACTTCTTTTCTAATACATATTCAAACGAGTAACAAAATATAGTACATTAGTTCCTCTACAACTCCTTTAGAGATTTATTTTCTTTGTTACCATTTTTACATATATTAAGATGGATAGGCCCAAACAATGAATAATATCTCTCAAATTGAAAACTCATGAAATCAAACATATGGAAAGTTATGTTGATTACATCACATAGAATTAAAACTTAGCCCATATATAGTTTACACAAACAAGCAAAAAAATTGTGTAGAAGCTAAATTCTACCTATAAAAAGAGTGAAAACATCTACTCCATAATCTATTATTGTCTTGATCCAACCAACATACTTAATGATAATCTATTACACAAAACACTTTTTTTTTCTAGAGTTGTTAAAGAGTACCTTACTACATGTTCAAGGTGTCACTAAACTGTATTATTAACACATAAATATATTAGTTATGTATTATAAATAAATGAAGTACACCTACTACATTCTCAAGATGAATATGCCAATATTAAACATTTATTTTATTGACATATAGGGAGCATCATCATTGTCTAGTCAATTCTCAACACCTCTTGAATGAAAAACTATTTCAAGCACCTCTAAAATGCTCATTCGAGTAGTATTTATAGTGATCCCCCACTACCCTTTATGTTTTCTCTCTCTTTAATAATAATAGTAATCAAGAAATATGGCTAAATTTAGTAAAAGGAAAGATCACCACATTTACTTTTCCTCCAACGACGCATAGACCGTTAGGCTAACACTTTTTTAAGCATGTGGATAGTACACTGGGAGTGATGGCAATGGACGCAATGCACCAAAACCTCATTTTTTTTAACAACATAGAAAATTCTAACCTTAAATATTCATAGTTATTCCTCCCACCATTGAAATTGTCATTTATCTTCTTATCCAATTTTTTCACCCTATTCTTATTTTTTATTGATGAAAGTGGAATCTTCTTGATCTATGCAATTAAAATCCACTCTAAAATGAAGAAGGTAAGACATGCGAATAGTCCATAAAATTATTGTGTTCAAGCATAAAATATTTTAACTTAGGAAACTAACAGTCCATCAAATCACTGTTTTCAAGCATAAGATCTTTCAAGTTAGGCAAATAATGCTCGTTCAAAGTGACATGAGATTTTATATCAATAGGTCATTCATGAGTATTCAAAATGAGTCAAAGAAAATCAAAATTAGAGGCATAGTTGTTTATCATCATTACTCATCACGGTCAAATGAAAAGTGGCTATTAATTCATGGAACATGCATACACCATATATTGTAATAGTCCAAAACCAACAAACAGTGATAAGATCTAAAGTTTAAAAGACATCCATCAATTCCATGCACAACCAAAAATAATATAATGGCCACTACTTAGATGGAAAAATATATCATTACATGTCAAACATTAGTTAGAATTACATTAGCACTTTAGTTTCACTCGTTATTATGTGTTATAATGATATGTAAAATAAATTATGCCTTATATAACACTTTAGTAATAAAGATACAAACACAAACTTGTTATACCAAAAACTTTACAATTCACAATGCAAAAACTTACTTATACAAGTCTAAGAAGCTAAAATCTACTTATACAAGGAATGGAAACACCTACTATGTAAAAACTTGTTGACATGACCTTAAAAAGCACACTCAAAGGTGATCTATTACATAGTAAACCTATGGTTTACTGTATAGGTAACCTTGTTGCATACTCATGTTTCCACCAAAGTGTAACACTCACACAAATATTTGTAATCTTTATTATAAATAAAATAAATTCTGATTATTGGATTTTTATATTGAATCATAGCACAAAATACTCCAAAGTCTCATTTATTGTTGCATAAGTCATTACACCTTTGATGTTTAGTTAATTCTCAACCCCCTATAACATGCACAATGTTTATGAGCCCCTTTACATTTTGCATCCAAGTAGTCATTGTTATGATCTTTCATTATCCTATACCATTTTTTATGAAGAAACATGTCCTTTGTTAGCATATAAGACTTCCATATATGCTAATAAAGGACCATGTTCGTTCATACAATGGTAGGTTGAGTGGTGGGAAAAAACTTTGTCTTCCTCCCCACCTGGGTTTGATTCTCAAGTTATTTGACTATGTAATGAAATTATGTACCTTAATTCCTTTTCCTTGGAATAGCTTGACAATGAACCACATTTAAAGAAAAACAGAAAGAAAGAAAAAAGAAAAACTTAAATGCTTTTTTTTTCTTGAACAACTTACCATGGGAATTGGACATGGATGTAGATCATGTAATGGAGGTGAAGATGCTAAATTATCTACATCATACTCCTCCCTTGAATAATTATAAAATTTCTAGTTCATAACATTCAAATGAGTCTCCTTCACCCTTTTTTGTTAATAAAACTGTTGCTCCATAGCTCCAAATATTATTGACCCATTGCTTCCCTAATTTTAACATTAAGCAGACCACAAACCATAAGACTAACCAGTAATTCCATAGTCAATTCGACCTCACAACCTCATGTGCACAAATGAAAACGCTTCTTTATCAATGCCAAATTCATGTTCAATAGTCACCAAAACCCCTTCAAGAATTATGACCACCTGATGTTGGAGAAAATGCTAAAAGTAATAAGAGAAACACAATGGCAAGTAAATAGTCACAAAGGGTCGCTACGAGTGGCTTACCAAAAAATCCCTAGCATGTACAATAAAAAGGCAGCCATGGCTTCCCGTCCAGGATTCTAGGCCTTGCCCTACCCGAATTATGAGTTTGAATTCTTGTTTGTTGAGCAACATGAGGCTGACCATGTGATCCTTCTAGTTGGGAGCATGGAAAATGGCACCAAACCCAAATAAGACCTCCTCCTCTACCACCATTACCTGCATGTGGTGGGGGAAAGCTACTTCACCCATTCTCATTCTCCACAGTGTTGCCCGCACCAATATCAGGTGCATCATTAGCCATTCCTTTATCCCTTCCTTTCATTCCTTTAAGAGATATGGTTTTTGACCTATTATCATTGTGTCAAGAGGCACTCTCCAGCCTATATGGAAAACATGTCGTAATGTCTCGTTCTGTTCTGTTATTTTTATGTTACTATTCGGTTATGTTATTTAAACATTTCGACTCAATCAAATTAGCAAAGGTTTTCAGGATCAAATTACCTATGGTTTTTCACAAGGTATTCTTCTCTAATGTAGCCTATTTAAAGGCATAAAATTCCAATTAATTTTCCTTCTCTCCAAAGAGGCATGTTATTTTAAGAAATTAGATAGATATACCATTGTTCTTACCTTTATTGGAAAAATGCTTGAATTTTTTTTATAGGAAGGATCGAAAAACTAAGAAATCTTGTTTTGTAGTGAAATTGTTTATAGACTAGAGGTAGGAAAACCATTTTTTTAACAATTTTTGAATGCCTAAGCGTAAACGTGCTATACATTTGTGCTGAGAGGTGACAACCTAGTATGTAGAGGTAATGTCCTATTTATAATTTTGAATAAGTCAAATTACATAAAAATAAAAATTAAATTAAATTAAACAAGCATAGATCCATCTTAACATCAGATCTATCAAGCTTTGAGAGGGATAAAATATCTTGAGGTGAAAACCTCTTTTTTGAGTGCAAAAATTGAGGAAAGGTTTGCACCTCGAGAGATTTGATCCCTCTAGATGCTTGATAGCTTAGGAGTTAAGAATGATCTAGGCTAGTTTCAATCGTGTTCAACCAAAAAAAATCTATCGAACATATGATTAATTTTATCAATAATATGTAAATACATATAATATTAATATAATTATTTTAAATATACTAAATATGTCTGAGATTAATCTGGTCATTTTAACTTTAAATTTTCTTAGTTACCTTCAATTGTTTGAGATGATAAATATTATTAATAACTTTAATTGATGAATAAAATTTGAATGCAAAGTGACAATGTAATAGTGTTGAATGATAGAAAATGTGAATAATAAGAATGTAGTCAATTACAAATAGTCTTCAATGTTATTAATCTCAAACTATTTTCTTTTACTATTCTTATTGTCACCCTTGTTATTTTTGTCATATTTTCATATCGATTATATGAAAAGGATAGTTGAAATCGTAAACCATTTAAATCTTTAGCTAGAGTTGTTGTAGTAAACATCATACCTTGTCTCTCTTGATCTCCAATATTAATAGCTTGAATTACTATAAAGCAAAAGTCAATGTACATTGTCAATATTTGTTTGTGTTTACACTTAAATCAATTTACGTCGTTAATCCAATCAATTTAAAATTAATGTACCATCATACATCCAATTACATCAAATCAGAAATCAATGTCTACACTGAAATCAATGCATCTAATGCAAGAAATTAAATAATATTAGAAAACAACATTTACATTGAAATCAATGCATCTAATGCAAGCAATCAAATAGGATTAGAAATCAACATCTACACAAAAATCAATGTATCTAGTGCAAGTAAGCAAATAGGATTAAAAACCAACATCTATATTGAAATCAATGCATCTAGTGCAAACAATCAAATAGGATTATAAATCACCGTCTACATTGAAATCAATGCAGTTAATGCAAGCAATCAAATAGGATTAGAAATAATATACAATGAAATCAATGAATCTTGTGCAAGCAATTAAATATTATTATAAATCAACATCTACATTGAAATCAATGCATCTAGTGAAATTAATCAAATAGGATTAGAAATCACCATATACACTAAAATCAATGTATTTAGTGAAAGCAATCAAATAGGGTTAGAAATAATCTTCATTGAAATCAATGCATCTAGTGAAAATAGTAAAATATCATTAGAAATCAACATCTACATTAAAATTAGTGCATCTAGTGCAAGCAATCAAATAGGATTAGAAATCACCATCTACACTGAAATCAATGCATCTAGTGCAAGAAATATTCTTCCCTCTCCATCTATATCTATATCTCCCTCCATATCTCCTTCTTTGTCTCCCCATCTCACCCCCCCAAACACACATTCTCTCTCACTCCATATATAGCAATCTCTTCATCCCTTCCTTTGTCTTTGTCTTCTTCCCTCTCTTCACCTTCCATTTATATCTCTATCTCCCTTTGTATCTCTATATCACCCCCAAAACATAGACTCTATTTCTCCAATATATCTATCTATCTATCACTCCCTCCCCCTCTCCCCCCTTCTATATCTCTTCCCTCTTACTGTCCTCTCTCCATCTCTCTCCATCTTTCTTATCACTCCCTCTCTCTCCTCCAACTATGTTACTATATCCCTCCCTCTCTCCTTCTCTCTCCTTCTCTCTCCTTCTCAACCCCATTCTCTCCATCTATCCTTATTTGTCTCTTTATCTCACCCCAAACATACACACTCTCTCTCCATCTCTCCCTTGTCACCCCATCTCTCTCCACTTTTCACTCTCTATTTCTTTCTTGTTCCATTCCTCTCTCCCCCTCCAAATCCATCTCTCTATCCCTCCCTCTCTCTTCCTCTCTCCCTCCCTCCCTACTCCTCTCTCTCGTGCTTACTGTTACCCAATATTTTGTCACGCCTCATCCACTTCCCTGTGTCATAACCTGAAGTTCCCAAAACTTGGCAATCATGTAGTGTACCCATCTTGATATGCAGTTTATATCCTCCCTAAAACACTGATGGAAACATGCCTTGAGCCTTCCCTAAAGAAGTTCTAAAACCCTAATTTCAGGACTAGCACAATTGTGACACCAACAACTAATGTTAAGACAAGTTGTACTATACTAGCGTCGTGCTGCTAGCGCGCCTTTTTACTTGGATACTTGCGTTGATACCTAAAAGGTAAGTTTTCCCAAAGAGGAAAAGAAGCTTCCTGATCTAGAGGCTTCCAGAACAATGAGTTGGAGGTTGTTCAGTGTGGATGTAGTCCAATTCTCCCAATATTTCCCTTTGATCTTATCCCTATGAGCTACCTCCTTGAGATGAGGGCCTTCCCCTATCTATGGAGAGATCTAACTCCCTCTTCCTACCTATATATTCATCCTCTCCCATTCCCAAATGGTTTCTCTCTCATTAATTGGACCCTTATGCTGAGATAGTGCTTACATCATACTCATTTGGATTGGACAAGGAGTGCTTGGAGAGCGTGAGCTTGGACTTGGACATTCACTCAAGGAGAGCTTATTGTCATCAAGGCTTGGCCGTATGCTTCCTCCTTTATTTCATTAATATATATAACTATTGGTTTACTTTCCATAAATGCTTGTGTTAATGCATCATTTATGTTAATGCTCCTTGATATGTTAAGTGGATTACTTTCAATTATGCTTGTTGTACTTGTACTCTTTGTTGTGTCTTTGATCTCGTGTAGGTTTTCAAACATTGTGAGAAATAAAGCTAAGCCTAAGGAGAGAGTGATTTGATATCTTCAACAAAGGAGTGCGTTATAGCATTAGAACAAGGTAGGCCATCTTCCTCTTCTCTCATTTAGATTGTAATTTAGGAAATAGCCTTGTATATTGTGACGGAGGTTGCTAGTCCCACTCATTGGGCTAGAGGGATTGTCTCTATCCGCAGAGAGGATTTACCTAGACAACAAAATGGAGACTCCACTGGGGAAGCTATAAAACTTTCCATCCATTCCTTTGGTCAGATTCTCTAATGAGTTTGACCAACCGTCAATTTCTTGGCTTGTGTGCATCACTGTAGATATTTGCAGTCATTGGTTTTTTCTTGAGAGTGTTAAGCCTACTTTGATCTTGAAGTTTTTTTACTTTTTCCTTTTTCGCTCACCAAACACATTTTCTCCTTTGACAGAAGCACTGACAACAGTGATTTTCAAATTACAATAGCGATGCTCTGCCTTTCATCGACCTTTTTCCTTTAACAGACACGTTGATCCCAAAGGATAGAAGAAAAAATAGTGTTTCTTCTTGTTTTCAGTGGTTTTCAACCTCTGTCAGTGATCTTCCAGTGTAACTATAGTGTGTTTGTCTTGATTATTGTCCTTGTGTGATTACAATTGTCTCATGGCTTTGTTGATGTGTTTTGAAGCTTGATTGCCTTCTAGGATTTCTAGGTCACCCTCCACTCACTACTTGGCTTGTTTATGTGATATTGATTGCTTTCCATTTAGAAGTCTTGTTGTAGTGAGGACACCATTTTCAAGTTTCTTTCAGTTTGTGATTGTGAAGTTATTTTCATTAATCTTGAGTCATATTGGTGCTTTGAAAAAAAAAAATTCTACATTGTCAAGCATAGGTTACAGTTGTTTTCTTGGATAGGACTGAAAGTGAATGCTTGTTTTGATTTCTTTGTTTCGAAAAGAAAAGTGAAAGACTTCTTCATTTAATTATTTTTGAAACAATTTGCATTCAAAACAAAAAGTGAATGAAAATTTCATTTTAGTTGTTTTAGATTGCATTTTTCCTTTGCTCATTCCATTAGTTTTAATTGTTGAATCAGAGTGAAAGGAAAGAAAAAAAATATTAATGCATCTTAGTGAAAGGAAAGTGTTTTTTGTTTCTCATAGGATTGCATTTTGGCATTGCATTTGTTAGTGAAAGATAAAGATTAGATTTCATTTTTATGTTTTGCATTGGAAAGATAAAGAGTTGTGTTTTGATGCATTTTTCTTGATTGATGCATTATTTGGTTGTCTCTCTTCCTTCATTAGTTTAGCATTCATCGAATGAAAATATTTCATTTTTATCATTTACTTGCATCATAGGAATTCAGATGACATCATTGAGTCATCAAACTGAAACTTAATTGAAGATAAACTTAAATTTTACCTAAACCAACCTAAGGAATATTTGTCACCTAACGCAAAGATCTAGAGGTCTAGGATAGAGACGTGTTTTGACGTCTTTAAACATATTAGTTTCCTACATTGTATCCCGGGGGTGAAATCTCGTCCCAGTACGGAAGTGTATCGAACGTTCTCTAGTACTTTCAGGTATATAGGAGGAACTTTAGTATGGAAAGTATATAGGGACACTCTCATCGAATGGTTATGCATTAAGCAACACTAACACATACTTGTGCTCCCCATACCATCTAGTATATATTGGGAGACCGCACTAGGTTGCTATCTTTTAACCACAGGTTACCGAGTCATCCACCTTGTAAACATGATACACCAAACACAACATTCGGGGATATCGGTTATCGTATGTCAAGTCCTTTGTTTCAACTAAGGCATATATAACAGTTCACATATATTTGGTAAACCCGATTTCCTAGCATTACCCGTTTTGATTTATTTTTTGTTTTGTGTCATAAAATTAACTGCCAACAATAACATGTCGAACACATGCAATTGATTCTTGCCCTCGCATTCAGTAAATCCTTGTAAATTTTAATTTTAATTAGCCTTCAACGAATCCTCTTTTCTCCTTCTTCTCTTTAGAGAAAGTCACTGTGGCTGAACAATTGCGTTCACCTCACAATTCCCCTTCATTGTCTAATACTGAAGGATCTTCACAAAGAGTTCATCTTGAAATTTCACAGTCACTTGAAGCTCAAGGCTTTGAAATTGGAATTTTCCTAAGTATCCAACCCCTTGCTTCTTTTTCTCCACCTCGAGACTCATCATCGTCTCAAGAGTCTGATCCAAAAACCCTTGAGTTTCAATAGATATTTGTTTTATAACCTCTGTATTCGTTATTCAATCTATTTTTCATATCTCCTCAACATCCCTATAGTCCATACAATCGACCTAGTGTTCTTTTGGAGTTATCTCCTTGTCCATCTCAGATTACTCCTCGCCAACTATTTCCACCTATGGCTTCAGAAGGTGAGATTCCAACCTCTCCTTAAGGTCCTCTAGAAGTCTCTGCTACTCACACTCTTAATGTTGATAATGAATATGAATATGACTTTCCTCTAGAAGGATTTCCTTATGTAGGAAGAGTTCCATCACAACCGCCTTCTGAAAACAGTGGGCCTATGCTTCCACATGGTTATACAACCTTGGCTCAATTAGTTTCAGGAACTCCCAGTGCTTTTTCTTTATACCAAAATCCAATTTTTTCATCAAATTTTATGCCTACTTTTGGTCTGTTTATTACTAACGTGACCTCTCATATCCCTGTGAAAACTGTCATTAGTTCAGTTTTGATTCAGCCAACAATTCTGTCACAACCATTACCATCGTTTCAACCTTCCATTTTGGTGCAACCGACAGTTTCGATTTATACTTCCTTAAGTTCCTCAGTCCCTCTATCAAGTGGACAAATGTACCACTGCCTCATTCACAGCCTGGGGGAAAAAATCCAAACTTCCCTCTTGTGTCAGGTGGAAACCATGTGAGTGGATCAGAACGTCACATGGTTGGAGTGAGTTAATCTAATCCTAGTGGTATTCCTAATCCCATTGATCCATCCAAGGCAGGTAATATCTAGTATCAACAGCCTTACATGGCCTAGATACCTCTCCAACAGTCTTATGTTCCGTCTAGTTCACAAGCACTGCAAAATCCACCTTATATTCCACAAGGAGGTCCTCATGTGCAACCTGGTCAAAATCCTATTCCCGGTGCATATGGTCAAATCCCAACTGGTACTTATCAGTACCAATAGGGAATCCCTCAAGGAACTATTCAACAACCTTTATTGCAACAAGGGAAACCTTTACAACAGCAAGGCAACCCTTTGTAGTAGCAATCTTTGTAGCAGCAACCTTTGTAGCAATAGGGGAAACCTTTGTAGTAGTTTCAACAACAAATGCAGTTTGTCCAACAACCCAACCAACCCTTGTATCCGCGAGGTCAACCCTTACAACACCAAGCTCAACCTGTATATCAACAAGGTCAAACCTTGAAGACACAATGCCAACCGCTGCAGTAGCAGGGCCAACAACTTTATTACCAAGGTCAGTAGGTGTAGCAACCTTACAATCCATATGGCGCACGCAATGTTTATCCTCCTTATGGTTATCAACAGCCTATGGCAGGTCAATATCAACCCAACCCTGGGAAGAATCCACCTTATGGTCAAGGTATCCCTCAGTGAGGGAAAAATCCCCCTTATGGTCAAAATTCTCCTCTTTGGGGGCAGAATCCTTACCAACAAGGTTGGAACCTATAGATCGGGCCTTATCAAAGGCCTTATATGCCTTTTAACCCACAATTTCCATTTTTAGTGACGTTGGAACTGCCCAATGTCTTGAGGCTTACTAATGATCCAATTCTTCGTTCACCTTATTGGGCTCCATTTTCCATTAAGATTCCAAGTATTTGCCCAAATTTGAAGGAAAAGCTGAAGAGGACCCTCGGGCCCCCGTGATGACATATCACTATGGTGTTCTTCCAATTCCTACATTGACGATTTTGTTTGTCTCCGCCTCTTTCAAAGAACCTTGATAGGTGTTGTCGCAAAGTGGTACATCGATTTGCCTCAGGGTACCTATGCAGACTTCAACTCTTTGGCCATGACCTTCCTCACTCACTTCTAGTTACCGTTTCGTTATGAAACTAGTACCCACCTGCTCACATCTCTGAAACAAGATATCACGACCCTGTTAAACTATGTAACAACACCCCCATTTATAGGGATTAATAGGTATTATTTGACATATAAATGGGGATCCTTTTAAATTTTTAGCTTTTGAAAATAAGTGCTAACTCTAAGATTTTCCTTAAAGCTTTAGAAAAGAACCCATACTTAAACTCTTCTCATCGCAAATTGCATCTTGCAGTTTTCCATGTAACAATTGTTAACATCTTAAAGAAAATCCTAAAATGTGATATGCAATAAAGTCTCCACTGCGATTTTTCGATCATGGCACTCTAACAATATGTGATCGCACTTCACAAATCACCATTTGACAAGACATGCCACTTTGTTACCCCTTAAAGATTACAAAATGTGATATTGCAATCGCATTTCGTATTATCTACAAACAATGCTATGTTGCAATGTTTGAAAGTCACAATGCGGCAAATAAGGCGTAAAGTGTGGGAAGTTATTGAGTTTTTAATGAAATATCAAGTGGGTTGACAGAGTAATTATTTTTTAGTAGCTCGAGGAGAGAAATTAATATTTTCAAGTTATAGCTAGTTAATATAGAGATTGCATTCAAATCCCATGATTCAAGTCATTTCAAATAGCTCTTTAGCGTTAATTTCCCTCTATGATTTACACTAATATATCTCTCTTTCATTTCAAGGAAGCTTCAAAAGAGATATCCTTACGAAAAGTAATGCAAAAATAGAAACAACGGAGTGTTTTAGAATCTAAGGTTACAGAGATGTCACCCATATTTTCTGATACGGTTTGCATTTATGATGGAGGAGCAACGGCGTGGGAAGTTATGTACAATAGAATTGAAGATAAGTTGCTTTTGGTTACTATTACCAAGGCAACATCGGGTTCAATAATACCCTCATCAACTCAATTCACAGACACTTCCTATGATTTTCTTCATAGGATAGGAGCAAGAGCCAAGATACTACTAGACACAGATATGGTTAGAAGGGTAGTGGAGAATGCCAATATTGAAGATAGACAGTTCAAGAATTCAAAGATGGAGCTGATGGGATCATTTAAGGCCAAATATTTGAAACAAATGTATCATCTTCCCGACCCTCGGGATATATATGATAGATCATTCCTGGTAAAGTTCATGAAAGAGAATGAAGAACCCTTTAATATGATTCAGGGGTGGAGAGTCCTAGAAAACAAATTCAAATATGAAAATACAGGTATGTACCCCATAGCTTCTTTAGCAAATCTCCATAACTATGCAACCTCTATTTTATGTAGATTGTATGGAATGCCTAATAATGCCAAGTTCTCTATAGAATGGGTCCCTTTAATCAATGCATGTATCAATTCTCATATAATGAATTGGGCTGCTATCCTATCTGATAACTTAGCTACGGTTATTTCTGAATATCGTCAAAAGAGATCCACCTCCACAGAAAACCTTCATCCATTTTATATGAGTGCTTATATCATGGACTCTATCTATTTCTGTAACAAGTTTCCAATTATGGGTTGGAAATGGACCTTACAAGACCCATATCGCATCCATCTCAGTCGCAAAAAAGTGTGGGAATCCCATTATATACCCCATTTTTACAAGGCTATATCCTACCATTACATCAAATGATTTTTTATAAAAATGCCCCAAGATTTTCTAAGGAATCCGATATAGACCTTCTTGTAGTGGGAAAGCACTTTTATGAGCAATGCTTCACATATATCATATTTTACGACAGTACAACAGAACCACATGTACTTCCTTTGTATATCTCCAACAAGTTGTTAGCCAGAGAAATAGCTCACCAAACTGTTGGAAAAGGCTTAATCAAGACTTTGAAAGATAACAAAAAATCACAATGGCCACCCTTTCCCATCAAGTGTGGTGATTTTTCATTGGCAAACTTCAACCATCCAAACAAAGAATCACTAAACTTAGAGAGGCTCAGGATGGCTACTATGCCAAAGAGGCAATTTGACCCAGAGAAG
>APFE030952416.1:26938-37911 GCA_000404065.3 Pinus taeda | reverse complement strand
CTTTCTCTTGGATGGCTAGATGCACGTGCATGGTATCAATGGACTACTCTTTTGAGTAGATCTTATTATTTTTGTTCTTCCCATGTTTCGGGGACGAAACATGCTAAGGGGGGTGGAATGTTATATATCTAGGGGGGTAATATGGGGTACCGAGGGAGGTACCCAAGGTAATAATGTAATAATGGGATGGGCCATAGTAATAAATAAGGTGGTTAACCCATGTCATGTAAGGGACCACAAGTAGTTAATAATAATGAAAGGGGCCCATGGTATTAGTTGATGGTATGAGGAAACCATGGTAATGATGCATGGTATTGTATGTATGAGGCCTATATAGAGGCTAGAGACTCCACATGGAGAGAGATGAAGAGAAGTATTCTTGTATGAACAAGCATATGGCTTGTGGAGTATTCTCCTTCCTTAAGGAGTGAATATATGGTGTTGCCCTACCATAAGGGTTTGATCAATAAAGAAGCATTTCTATCTATTTCTATCTTCTTATTTCTTGGGTATAATTGTTATTATCAAATATTTGGGTTAGATCTACAACAAACAAAGATTTGATGTTTCGAGTCTCAAAGCCAAAATTTGGTGACAAAACCAAGAGTTGGTGATTATTGTGTGGCAGAGCCAAAATTTGGTGATTTTTCATTGTAAAAGGTGGAGATTGTGTCAAAGGGATGAGACTAACCATGATTTTGGTAATTACACCTATGTAATAAAAATTAAGGTTGTAGAGTCATGTTACATAAAGAATTGTGTAATATTGTGGATTTCTATTGGTTTATTGTATTACTACAAATTTAATTGTTTAGTGAATATAATGAACGTGAAAATGCAATAACTTGATACTATGATGATGCTATGACATTGCATTGAGTAATATAAATTTAGAACTATTTCAACAAATATTGTATTGTGAGGCATAATCCGAGTGAAGTATCACCATTCTTGTATTAATCAGTTGTGAAACATGTTAGTGCAACACACTCGGGGGTAATAGTGTGCAAAAAGCACCATGTAACTATGTGTAACCTATGGGGTTGTCAGATATATGCTTCCATTGATATGTTTTGATATGCTTCTAAGTTTTTGACTAGTTGTATTTCTTTGATTTAATATTTTAGTATCACTGACCTACTTTTGTGGTCATTTTTTGAGCATTGATAAACTTAATTGATTTTATCTTGTCCTATGTAATGTATATGAAAATGGCATTGACAAAGAGTTGAATAAGCTTTTTATGTTAAATTCATTTCATTTGATTATATATGTATATATTTTTTAATACAAAGTTGACATTTCCAATGGGTGAAAACATACTATATGTTTACAAATAAAAAGTTAAATGTCTATTTTATGATTTACTTTAAAATTTTATCATTATGTTTATATATATAACTAGGATTTTCTTCAATGTTGTAAAATTCATTGAATTTTGTGGCAATAAAATTTCATTGCATATACAAATGTTGTGTTTTTCTTTTGTAGTATGAAATTAATTAATATTAGAGAAGTGAAATTATATTTATATATATATATATAATTCATTAAGGGACAGAGGCTATTCTACTAACAAAATGATGCTTTAAGAGGAATATCATAGGTGTTAAAAACTTAATGGTTGTGTCGACTGATTATATGTGTTGTGTGAGGTAATGCAACTGTGATGTGTATGCATATAGCATGGTGTTGATGGTTTGATATATTATTATTTGAATTGATGTACTAACTTGAAGTGTATTGTTTCAACTAGCCCTATACCAGTAGGCTCTCAATAAAAAGTCAAGGTGGTGATTAAGTTATACATCTTAAATTTGTTTATTTTAACAATTATTTTTGTGTGTATGACAATACATAAGATAAGATAAGGAGACACTACCAACTAGAAGATATGAGAACTAGAATGGTGCAATACAAGACTAATAGGTCTCATCATGGATATGAAGAGGAGGAATCAATGGGAAAGAGAGGGGAGGAAGGTTCTCTGACTGGATGGATACACTTAAAAGTTTAAGGGCTGAAATAAGAAGCTGCAACGTGGAAAATAAAAGGATTGTTAGGGCACAAGAGAGGCAAGTAGAAGTGAAAGAATTTATACTACAAAGCCTCTTAGACTTTCAAAGGAAAAATCAACATGCGCTGAGAGACAACCATAAAGGAAAGTAGAATTCCACTAAACAAGAAAAAAAGAATAATGGAGCACATGAGAGGACATTAAAGATATCAACAAAGTAAAGGTCAAAACACTCTCTTGTCCGAAAATGTGAATTCTACTGGATCTAAAACTACCCTTCCATTTTAATTGTGATATATCTCATTATAGAGTGTTTATTTAGATTGAAAAATAATATGACAAAAAGCTCTTAGCTACGGTGATGACTTTTGCTTACTATTATAGCCACTTCATAAATTGATACTTAAATGATAAGAATTGGGTCTTGTATCATCATAGAGTGTCCATTTATATGGAAAAAGAATATCACTAGAATCTCTTAACCATGGTGATGACTCTCCTTACTATTTTAGCCACTCAATAAATTAATGCTTAAATGATAAATGATGGCCTTGTTTAATTATAGGTTGGACAAATCATACTTTATTAATAATTTGAATCCATAGTAAGCCATTGTATAGATTCCACTTCTTTATTAATAACACGACCCACTTCAAAGACAAAATACTCACCCAATAAGGAAGGGAGATAATGAAAGAAGTTCACAAATTTGAGCAATATAGATTGTTCTTAACGAAAAAGAAGACTGATCTTACATTCTTAAAGAGATACAGACATTCATCAATTATTCCAACCTTTGCCAAAATCAATCAATCTCTCATAAGCCAACACAATAATCAAATATTCATTAAAGCCAACATTTAATAGAATAATTACATTATAATTAAAACAAATAGAATAATTCAATAGTAATTTAATAGATCGTAATATCTATCGGCAATCATCGCATGACATCTATAATTAAACTTAATAATAAACCAGCTTTTCAATAATCTTTCCCCGTCTGAAGATGACCCCAATTACTGGTTCGAACTTAATCCACAAGAAACGCTAATGCAATGACTCCAGAAGATATCTACCACAAAATAATATATATATATATATATAGTATTATAATAAACAAAGATAGCTCTACACTACAACCATATTTTTTAAAATTACTTAAAAACTTCTTTATTCAATTATTACTATACAATTATTAATTTTTTTAATAAAAATATTACCTATTTTTACTTTATATTTATCTCCATCTTAAATATATTAATATCTAACTAATAATAAATATAAATTCCTACGTAAAAAAGTTAACTTGATTCAAAAATTACCAAATCTCCTCAAATCTGTTGATGATAACGAAGTTTCAAATAACATCTCCTCAAATCTTTTGATGATAAGGAAATACTGTGTGAGATGGAGGTGACAACGATGGCCTAGAACAAGAAACCCTCATTTTCTACTTATATATCTTACATGAATTTATTTTCACGACATTTAAAATATAAAGCCCACAAAAATGTTATATTTCCACGGTACTTCTCAAACCTTTTCATTCTTTTAATCTTTTGAGTGTAATTCATAAGTCTAAACCTCGAGTTTCTCTTTAAAGAATCATCTCTACCAATTGCATGGTTTACTTAAATCATAATTATTGAATTTCGATTTGGATTTAAATAGATAAATTAAGGAAATAATTAAATTCAAAAAATTTCAATTCTTCAGAAAAAAAATTACAGTATTTTTTAACAAATTCGCTCCTATTATGTTTTAAAATTTGAAATATATTACAAATATATTTTTAAATTTGAAAGGGCATTTTTTGTTTTGTTTTTAATTTTTTTAATGTTTTGAGTGTAATTCATCAATTTAAAGCATTGAGGTTTTAGTTTAAGAATCATCTTTGTCAATTGCATGGTTTACATATGATAGGGAGAATAATAAGAATTCAATTTTAATGTTAAAATATTTACTTCAAACTATAATAATTAAATTTGAATTTAAATTTGGATTAAAAATATTTTAATTTTTACAAATTTACTAATATATTTTAACAAATTCATCTATATTATGTTTTAAAATTTACCAAATTTATTTGTAATTTGAATAAGGGTGCTTGTTGTTTTGGCTTAGTGACTGCTCACTTTCCCTTTGTTACCTTTCTTTTTGGACTATGAAGAATATAAGTGGTAATCTAAGGGTGCTTGTTGTTTTGGCTTCTTTGTTACTTTTATTTTTGGACTATGAAGAATATAAGTGGTAATCTAAGGGTGCTTGTAGTTTTGGCTTCTAGACTGCTTCCTCTCTTTCTCTTCCTCTCCTTCTCTATGGACTATGAAAAATATAAGTGGCAATCGAAGGGTGTTTGTTGCTTTGTGGTAATCTAAAGGTGTTTGTTGCTTTGGCTTATAGACTACTTCCTCTCCCTTTCTTTGGACTATGAAAAATATAAGTGGAAATCTAAAGGTGTTTGTTGCTTTGTGGAAATCTAAGGGTATTTGTTGCTTTGTGGTAATCTAAGGGTGCTTGTTGTAAGCCCTCTCTCTGGACTATGAAAAATATAAGTGACAATTTAAGGGTATACGTTGCTTTGTGGTAATCTAAAGATGCTTGTTGCTTTGGCTTACAAACTACTTCTTCTCTTTCTCTCTTCTTTTCTTTCTCTCTAAACTATAAAAAAATATAAATTACAATCTAAAAGTGTTTGTTGCTTTGTCCTGACTGCTCCCTCTCTTTGAAAAATATAAATAACAATCCATTAATAATACCCTCACAAAAAATATAAATGCACATAAAGCTCATAGCAATATAAATGAGACCACATAAATCTAATAACTTACTTCAAATAGTTAGAAAAAAAAAAATTACTCTATAGATACTATTGTCCTTATCCTTTTCCGTAGAAAAACCCATATATTTGTGTGGATTGACGTTCAAATAATTCTAAAATATTAGAAATGAGGATGGCTAATCTTATATATTTGTGTGGATTGGCATTTATAAGAAATGTAAAATATTCGAAAAGCAGGATGGTTAATCTTTTATTCAGGGAAGTCTTCGTGTGTTCCTCTCCCTTTCTTCCATTTGCTTTTTTTTCCGTTCGATTTTTAACACTAATTCACAATAGCACTTCGTTGGACCACCTTCTAAATGAATTCTACGATCATCGTGATGTATTGGATTTTGTCTGAGTGGTAATTATATCTATGGTTTTTGAGAGAAATAAAAAAATGTATGGGGAATAATATAAAGAAGTTAAAATCAACCGTTTTCTAAGCGGTTTTTCGCTGATCGCACCGCTCTCAAGCGGGAAACGGTTTTAGCATTTTTGCAGCGATCCCATTCAGCTTTCTGCACGTGGCAGGGAGATGGTTTTGTAAACCGCCTTTCATCGCACACTAACGTCTGGGCAGCTTGTTCGGTGCGATATTAATCTCAACCGTAGGATTTCGCAGTGTGGATCAACGGTCAAGTTTGATCATGCAGCCTAGAGGGGTAGAACCGTTAAACTTGGTCGTCTTTGCCGAGTGATTTCATCCTTGGCCATTGGTTGGAGTGCGGAAATGGACGGCTCAGATCAAAGGGGCTTGGCTGGGGCTGGGATGCAGGGGATTTCGCGTGCTGGGATGCAAATTTGGTTTATTTTCCTTGGGTTAGGTAATTATCTTTGTAAGGCTAAGAGGTTTTGTCCTAAGTGATTTTTTTCTAATTTTTTCTGTCAGAGAGACGTTTGTATTTATTCTAAACTATTCTTAATGAAATAGAAGGATTGACACTTACTTTAGCAAAAAAATATAAAGAAATCAAAATAAAAACCTTTAATGTTGTGAAGTTAACAAATTAATAAAGTAAAAAGTTTTATGATAAATGAGTTTGTATTATAAAATATTAATTTGCTAATAAAAAATAATTTTATAAAAATATAAGAAATTATAAATAATTTTATTATGATAACAAATTAAAAAGTATATGAGTTTTAAATAAAATAGTATAATTATATAATTTATTGATTTTTTTCAAGTATCAAAATATTGAAGAATATAGAAATTATTTAATAAAAAATAATTTGTTATTATTAATTTAATGATATAATAAATTTAAAAATTGAAAATAAATTAATAATACACTAAATTTACTAATACTTAATTTTTCATACATCAATAAAAAAATAAAAAATAAATAAATTATATATAATATATATAAGATTATATAGTATATAAATCAATATCATAATTCAATAAAATTTTGTAAATGAATAAACCAACTAATTTTAATAACAAATTTATATAACTATTTTTACAGTTATCTGGCTTTATTTTGATGTTTTCTATGGGGTTCTTTGTTTGGCCTCGGTGCGTTGTTACTTGGTTTTTTACTCAGTTTTTGGTGCCCTTGGACTTGTTTTTTTAGGTTTTTCTATATAAGGTTAAATATTAATCGTATATTCCAATAATCTGGCAAATATACTATGGATAAACATTTTTTATTTAATAAAAAGTTATTTGAAAAAAAAAACAAAAACCAAGAAGCTTTTTGCTTCTCTCGTGCACAACTGAATGTTTATTCGACCTTCCTATCTTTAAAAAAGTGTTAAATATTAATCGTATATCCCAATAATCTGGCAAATATACTATGGATAAACATTTTTTATTTAATAAAAAGTTATTTGAAAAAAAAAAAAACCAAAAACCAAGAAGCTTTTTGCTTCTCTCGTGCACAACTGAATGTTTATTCGACCTTCCTATCTTTAAAAAAGTGTTAGATCATTCTGTCAAAAAAATTAGGTAAATTTGTTAATGAATAAATTTGTGAAAAAACAAAGAAATAAATCTATCTTTGTATGTCTTGCACTAAAATCTAATCTCTTCGGTGCAATTAAAAGCTACAGATCACCATCGTCTTTTAATTTGGAGAGGACCTTCACTAGATGCTTCTAGCTAACCTGCCAAGACTAATTGCATCATTGGAAGGGAAGGGTATATTGTTTGTTTGTTTTTTTTAGTATGAAAAAAATTTAATTTATATTTATATCAGTAATTGGATATACATATGCCATACAATTCATAACATGAGTTTCATCGACAAACCCAAAATACGGATCCCCTTGTGTTTTGAAAAGTCAGTAAGAGAAAGGGAAATAAGCAGTCCATATTCCTCATATAGCTAGAAAAACCAGATAGCAAAATAATTTTATACAAGATGTATTCCTGAAAATAGCAAAAGATGGATGCCCTTAGATGCATATCCCATCATTAAGTCAATCATGTAGTGTAGAAATGCAACAATATTGAGAGGAGGTGATGAAAAGTAGAGATAAAATCCACACAGTGTTGGTGCCACATCATTCAGTTAAGAAATATATTGCGCCCACATGAGAGTCTTGTACCATTCAGAGGCAATATCTATGAGACCATTCTTGATAGTTCAATGGGCCTTGACAAAACATAGTCATTGGTAGTGAGTTATACACCATCTAACTAGGAGATTAGAACAAATCCATCCTTGTAGAGGACACTGTTTATGCCGAGTGGCCAAGCAAGCAAGTTCAAAAATCAAAAATATAATAGAGAGTCATCCATTAATGCCCCAGAAACCTAACACAATTGACCTGTACAATATCAAAATAAACGAAATGTTTGGGGTGAGAGTATTTAGCCAGGGAAGGGGAAGTCTTCAATATCAATGTTGTTTTGGTCCATACAAATTGTTAAGTGCATTTTTCCAATGGAACCAATTAAGCCCTTCTTTGATAAATCATCTGCATTCTTGTTCTATTTCCTATCAACATGCTTGATAGTGGAATTGTTTTGTTGTAACCATAACATTTATATCTTCGTCAGCCATCCAAGTACTAAGGGATTTGTGATTTTTGTTGATCGCATAGTATGGTCAATAATTACTTTGGAATCTTCATGGATGTGGATGAAGGGTATATCGAGAAGGTTAGTGAACCATAAGAGGCCCCATAAGGCCATAACTTTAGCTTTAGTGTTCGTGCCTCTACCACCATGTCAGAAAATACTGTAAGTTTAGTCCTTCGAGACAACCAACGAAAATCCACATTTGCATGTTTTCTGTTGTGTGGCCCCATCAAAAAATGCCATGGGGTATATCTGTTGTACCTCGGTCTTCTTGTGTTGTTGGACATTATTACATATGTTTTTAGTGGCATATAAAGTGTAACATGTGATTATGTTGTCCAAAACTGAGTTGAAATTCCTAATGCAGTCTTGAAAAATGTAACTGTTTCTCCATTTCCAGACTTGCCAAAAAAGAATAGGAGGAAATATTTCCCAATCAGTCTTTTGAGTTCTCCACCATAGTAGGCAGTCTTTTATGCAGGCATGTTGGTGAAATGGGAAACCTAAAAGAGAAGAGAGTCCTTTCCAGATCTAAGTAGTGAGGGGACAAGTGAGGAAAATATGGCTGTTGTTTTCAGATTCTAGCTTACAAATGGGGCAGATGCCAGGTCCTTGCCAATTCCTCTTTTGTAAGTTCTCCTAGGTTAGATTTTTGTTATGAAAAACTAGCAAGGTGGAAAGCATAATTTTATTTGGGATTTTGTCTTTCCAAAAAGAAAATAAGATATGTTCATTAGACAAGTTTGTAACCTCAAAACAAAGAGAAAGATATGTATCCGCTACATTAATATTGTGGTTATGCATATTTCTTGACGAAATTAACTTATCCTGATTTCTAATTTGACAGATCCCCAACTAGTTCATCCCAGCCACTATGTGCTCCCAAACCGGGTTCCACGGACTAGGTAAACCTAGTTCCAGTATAGACTTCTAGATAAGATGGGCACCCCTCCAAAAAGCAATGGCTTGACACTAGAAAAAGATGCCTCTTCTATTAAGGGAAACAATAAGTTGTTTCTGGATATTGTCAACATCACCATAACCCAGAATACAATCAGTTCCAATGAAAGTATTGTGGCCTGTGCCCATATTCCAAACCAGATGGTGTAAAAAGATCTTGGTGACCTTTTGAAAACTAAGCCAAATTGCAAATCCTTTCTTGGCTCTAATGGTACCTTTACGAAACCAGAAAGTGAAATCATGATTCTCAAGGTATTTTTGTTTGATGACCAAACTCCAGGTTCCAGTACCAAATATGGATCTCCAGAGACACTGAATAAGTAAAGCCTATCCAAAATGGCAAAAATCAAGAATTTCCCATCCCCCCATGGCTTTTGGCATAGTGATCTTAGAAATTTTGGCAAGGTGGTATTTTTTTTGGATATGGCTTCCCCCCAGATAAAGTTAGCCATGACTCGATTAAGTGAGAGGATTATAGCAATAGGAATATGGTATAGATGTGCCCAGTATACCCCTAATTGGTTTAGAACATCTTGGGTAAGAATCACTCGCCCACCCAGGGAAAGATTTTTGTACTCCCACCCGCAATTTTTTTTGAAAAATTTATCTACTAGCCATTGCCACTCAGCGTTCCTGTAATTGAAAGGTTTAATATGGAAACCCAAATATTTCATACCCTGTCCGATCAATTTAGCATCTATACAAAACAAATTTTTTATGTAGACAATGTTATCCAATTCACAATTTCCATGATATAAGGTAGATTTTGTTGCATTTATGTAAAGACCAGTAGTATTGGCAAATTTTCTGAAAATGTAAAAGAGGCAAAGCCAGGAGAGATGGTACAACATACCCATAATTATCACATCATCGACAAAGAAGCCATGTGAAATGTTGATATCGTTGCCGATCTTAAGAGCCTGAAATTGTTCTTGTTCCACAACATGTGAGATGTGGAGGCTAAGACTGTCCATAGCAAGAATGAAAAGCAATGATGAAAGCGAGCATCCTTGTCTCAAACCCCTTCCGACACAGAAGAATTTTGAAGAATATTCATTTATGATTACAGAAAAACCCACATTGATGACACACGCCATAATCCAATCAACACATTTAGGTTGTAAGCCAATTTTTAAAAGGACCAGCCTGAGGTAACCCCAATCCAGACTGTCAAAAGCTTTCTTTAGATCAACTTGAGGGATAGAAATTTAGGTTTCTTGTATGGATAGAGTGCAAGCATTCCTATGCATCAGCAATAATGTCATGTATTTGACGACCTTGAAGAAAACCATGTTGTGGTGGAGAAATATGGTGAGAAAGAGTGCCTCTCAGTTGCCCTGCCATGGTTTTAGATATAATATTGTAAATGAGATTGCATAGCGAGATAGGCCTATATTCCTCAAAACAGATAGGAGGGAATAGCTTTGGGATGAGTGCAATGTAGGTGGACTTGATGCGATGGTGAATATACCTAGTGACTCTAGACTCCTCCACCATTTGAAGTAGATCACGTTTAAAAAGATCAAAAAAATGCGTGAATAGCTCCATGGTCCACCCATTCGGTCCTGAACTTTTGTCACCTTTGAATGATTTAAGGACACTGAGAAGTTCTTCCTACAATATGCATTTGTACAGAACATCATTTGAGTTTTGATCAAACATAGTTGGGAATTGCTCAATCCCCCAAATGAGATCCTCAATAACATTGTTTTCATTTCTCTTATAGGCAGATTGGAAATGTAGGGTGGCGACTTTGGAGATATCCTTCTCTGACTAGATATGGGAACCCTCAACATCCTGAATTCCCCAGATAGAGTTTGTAGTGCGCCGATGGTTTGCAAAACGGTGAAAAAAATTAGTATTTCTGTCTCCCTCCATGATCCAGATAGCTCGACTCTTCGGTCACCAAGTTGCTTCTTCAAAATCTAAGATACAGTTTCTTTTTACTTCTAGATCCTGAAAGTGATATCGGGTGGCATCCGGAAGATTGTTCGAGGACATCAACGGGAGTAGGGTGTCCAATTGACATTATACATCCCTGAGCTCTTTTTCATAGACTGTTTTTTATTTTTCTGTCAGGTTTTCACCACCCCGCGGAGTGATTCTAGTTTGTCAAGGATAAGTTCGATGGGGGGGGGGGG
>APFE030952416.1:6015-26877 GCA_000404065.3 Pinus taeda | reverse complement strand
GGGGGGGGGGGGGGAGCCATAAGTATTTTGACAGTTCCAGGATTCACACACAAGTATGTTGAAATCCAGGTCATCCAACCAAAGCCTGTTGAATTTGAATGGCATGCCAGGTCGCATTTGCAGTTGTTTCTAGTCTAGGGTGACAGGCCTATGGTCAGATAACAAGTTACTGATAGTTTTAGTCTGCACCTCTCCATGTTGGTCTATCAACTGTTCATGTATTAAAAAACGGTCCAGTCTCTTGGCAACATATGCCTCCCCTTCTCACCCATTATCCCAAGTAGGAGCCAATTCTTCCGGTCAAATATCAACAAAATTGTATGTAAGAAGGGACTCCAGAAAATTCCCCGCGAGTGGGTCTAATCTTTTAGACCATCTCCAAATTTCATCCAGGGAAATAGAACAGTTTAAATCTCCCTCAATGAGAAGGGAAGCTAGTTCCATTATACCAAAGCAGAAAATACAGTCCCAGAAGTTGGCTCGGTCTTTGTAGGGAGCATATGTATTTAGTACATGCATGCGTCTATCTAGGGAAGGGTATATATATGAGCGAAAGTGCAGTAAACACTGTAATAAGTGCCTAGAGGCATTGGGAATAAGAATATAAATTTTATTATTGTTTAGTTTTTTTAGGTAGTTTTTAGTGATTTTTTGGTGTTTGAATCCCACATAAAAATCTGAGGTGAAATTTGATTTGTGTTATTTAAACTGGTTTTTTGATTGTATATATGGATTCAGGGCTCTGAAAATCCCCTAAGCTATTTGGATTGTGCATGGTTACCCATTTAAACTTGTGATTTCAATAAATTCCTACCATATTTTAGAGCAATTAGACTCGAAAAGCCCACCCTAAAAACTTCCAAAAAATTGAACTATTTCAACAAATTCCTGCGGTATTTTAGAGAAATTACACTAAAAAACCACACCATAAAAACACCCAAAAAATTATACTAAAAACAACTTGTTTTTTAATAACACATACACTTTTATAACACGTGCCAAATCAAAATTGATTTATACAATTTATTCTACATATTTCATTTTGATTATTAAATATTTTAAATCTTTCCAAAATATTTCGATTATTTTTTAAATTTTAAATTTTTTAATTTTTTTTTGGTAAACATCTAATATTTATGGACATAGTAAAACAAAGATATGTTAAATGATCCCTCTATGATCTAGTGTAGCTCCTAAAATCTTTTAAAATCTTGGTAAACTCAATAATCCCTCTATGGTTAAATCTTGAAGGATACGTACATACTACAAATATGTTTTGAGGATGAAGTGATCATGAGCTTAACAGATGAGGATAGTGAATTAGAAATCAATAATCCCTCTATGATTAAATCTTGAAAGGATACGTACACACTACAAATATGTTTTGAGGATGAAGTGATCATGAGCTTAACAAATGAGGATAGTGAATTAGAAATCAATAATCCCTCTATGATTCAATCTTGAAGGATACGTACACACTACAAATATGTTTTGAGGATGAAGTGATCGTGAGCTTAACAGATGAGGATAGTGAATTAGAACAGAGATTGAAGGATATTATTTAGGAAGGATAGAGTTATTTTAAATTTGAGTTGTATTTGGTGAGATTTTTTGGAATTTTTTTTGTCTAATTTCTCTAAAATCTGACAAGAATTTATTGAAATCACAAGTTGGATGGATAATCTCTATACAATCCAAGTGCCTAGAAATTTTATACACTAAAAATTTAACTAAATTACACCCATCAAAATTTCATCTCAATCATTTCCGCCCCCATTCAAACACCCAAAAGTCTAAAAAATCGCAAAAAACAACTCTTATATTCTAAAGTTGTCGAAAATTGTTTGCTCTGTTATTTGCATTGATTTTTTTGTTTGAATATTGATTTTGTTATTTGCATTGATTTTTTCCATTTGAATATTAATTTTGATGTTTATAAATTGTTTAATTTATGAGGTTCTTTTTTTCTAAATATAACTTGATCGTTATCTGGTATGTGAAATAATCTTTCAGATTTCCATATTTCAATTACGAGTTCACAACACGGAAAGGAAAAACCATATGCATAACCTTGGGTCAATATGCCCCTGTCAAGTGATATGTGAATTTTAAAATATGCCCATGTCAAGTGATATGTGAATTTTAAAATATGCCTCTGTCAAGTGATATGTGAATTTTAAAACTCCATCTTAACACTGATTAACATAGTTGAGCATAAATAGATTGTATATTTAGGAATATTTCCCAGATTTGATGACCGGAGCGAAGTGAAAGGAATGTTATCCAGATTTGATGACCGGAGCGAAGTGAAAAGTTTTTTCTAAAATATTTCAAAATCTGCAATCTAGATAAAATGATAATGCTGGTGAATGTCCATATTCAGTATTCCTGAGCCCCGTGGTATAATCTATTTCTACGCCGAGCTTATCTTGGTTGCACATTGTCCGGGCTTGTCCATGGCCAAGCGGGCCCCTCTCGGTCTCCCTTAACGTCTGTTTAAATAAGTGGATAGACCCATTTCCCTGCCGTAGTCGGAAAACTACCGAGAATTTTGAAATTCAGAGCTTTCTGCTGGGGGTATGTATTTTCACCGTACTTCACGTGTGTTTTCATATTTTTCAAACAACTCATTTGAATTTGGAAACCGGCCGAAACATAAAATTTGAATTTATACAACTTCTGCTGCTTTCAATGGGAACAGACACCTTCTCCAAGATCTGACGGGATGGGGATATTCAATTACTATAACGATGACTGGAGGGTGTACCAGAAGGCTGCCAGTCCCGTAGAAGACGTACATATCACCTTGTTTCTGATTGTATGCCACACCATGTTAGTGAGAGGGCAGTGTGTTGGATTTGTAGAACATTCTGCAACGATTTGCATCTGATACTATTTGCAGGGTTGCCTTTGGATTGTGCATTTGATACTATTTGCAGGGTTGTTTTCAGAGTCAATCCAGCGTGCCTGGAGGTGTCTCTTCCAGAGTTGTGTTTTTTTCTTTGCCGTAATCTCACGCTTTTGTATTTGAAACCCCAAAACTGGAGGTGGGGCTTCATTCTCCCTCCCCGGCTTCTCGATTTATATCTATAGCAGGTCAAGAATTAGATAAAAGCCTGTAAATCAATATGCTCAAGTGTTTGATCTTTTTCAATTCAAATAGATAATATGGATTCCCAAGATTCTGCGCAAATTTGGCATGTGACTGGGAGGAGTATTCTGGTAATGGTCACAATTTTAAAAATTATATATACCTCAAATGTATTTAGTAATTTTGCAAGGTTTTGATCTTCTTTAACAACACAATATACTCAGATTGTCTTAATGAATTACATTTGTTGGTTCGAAACAAGTCGCCAAAAAATTCTATCATGTGATTTCTACCACAAAACTTTATTTATAACCATATATTTCTTTCATAAAAATAACTAGCAGCATATACCTGTTTGTATATTTGATTTATAAGGGTACTTATTCTTATATCTAAGAATAAGGACTGTTCACTCTCCCACTCAGTAGTTGTCCAGAAAGGAAAGTTATGAAAATTCGGTCATATTTTGAGAAAATCCGGCGCGTGGAGTTTAACGAGAAAGTTATGAAAATTCTGGTCATATTTAGAGAAAATCCAGCCAGAATTTTTATAAATCTAAATTATAATTGTTAAACTTCAAAATTGTAGGTGTTCTAGACATTTTTGATGGTGCTGAATCCATTTACACAATCAAACATATGATTCAAACATTGTTTCTACACAAATTTTTAAAACATTTTTGACCGAATTCCAACTTTTTGATCATCGAGACAATTCTTCCGCTAGTTAAACGACTCCAAAAAAAGAGTAAATTTCAACGAGAATGGGAAGCCTAACCCGCTCTTTCTCCTTGAAAGATTCAACCACCCCGGTCCATTATTATATTTTTTTGGTGTTTCAGAAAGGTTAAATCTGAGTTATACAAAGGGATCTGTGTTGCACTGATTGGAGATATTTTATAAGCTGAAAGGGGACGATCTTAGTTTGGATATATGAATGGTTTTAGCAAGCTTTCGTATTTACTTTTGTTGTACTTACTGATTGGTTAATATGAAAACTATTAAATGAATTTATGGTGAATTCATGACTACCAAAAATATTCATATGTTGCTTACTAGTAAAACGAAATTGAATATTGTTTTGTTAATTTTATATTCATATTTTCGTTTATGTTTTTTTAATAGATCCTAAATATATACAGTTTGATTAGTTTGATGGATGTGAATGTTGATTACTCGTTATTAAATATTAAATTATGATTAAACAATTTAAATACGTATAAAACATTTAAACAAAATCAAAAGCAATTGAATATTTTTCAATCAAATAACTTAATTCACAATTAAGTAAATTTTCTCATAAGAATAATTTACAAAAATAAAAGTTTTTATTCTCGGATAAAACATTTTTCAATTAAAAAATTAGATGTTTGAAGGTTGAGTGTGGTTGGTTCACACTCATGAAAGAGGAAAGAGTTTTTATTCTCGGATAAAAACATTTTTCAATAAAAAAGTTAGATGTTTGAAGGTTGGTTCACACGCATGAAAGAGGAAAGTGATTTATTTGAAAAAGAGTAAATTAAAATAGAATAAATTTTTGTTAATATTATAGTGTTTGATAAAGGTTGATTTAATTTTAATTTTATAATTAATTTTATTTTATTTTAATAAATTAAATCAATTATATATATATGGGTTATTTTGGCTGGTTGTGGTATAGCAATTAGTTTTATCTAGTTTCAAATTTTCAATAGTGACATGATGAGTTATAATATTTCCATAAATATTGGTGTATTGGCTTTGAGCCTTGCGAACTCTAAGTGAGTATAGTTGTGGGCTATTTAGTACTCTCGAGCTTAAAAAGAGGTTGGTTTCCTTCCTCGAAATTGCATATAGATGAATGAGAAATATTACAATAGTTAAAAGAAGTATTTGATAGTAGTCTATAAGATTTTTTCCCTTTTTTGCCACTTAGTTTAAGGGGATGCCACAAATTAGAAGATGGATAGGACTATACAAATTTATAATTCATATTTTTGAATGAGATGATTATTAGAAAAGCATGTATTTTGTTCAATTGTTCTTTTGTCATTTTCCTCGTTATGCTTAAACATAGAGTGTGACGTAGAATGAATAATTTTAATTTTAATTAATGAAAAAATATTTAATTTCATTTCCACAAAATGGATATTTGATATATAACATTTATATCTTGAAAAGCTAGGATATGCAAAAATGTAATATTAAAATTTACTTTCTTCCATTTTTTAAATGAATAATATGGCTTTAATTAAAAACATATATAATCATTTTTTTTGAGTGGTTTTTCTTGAATGAGAGTCAACATAATAGTTTTCATGAAGTATTCGAATGGCATTGTTTTAAATAATATACCAACATAGCTCCCTTTTAAACTTGAATGTATCCACAGGGGCTTCACTCAATGAACCTCTTGCATATCACTTGCGTTTGTGGCATATTAAACAATACCCTTAATTTGACTACATATTGGAAAATACCTCTAAAAATCACATTATTTAACCCCCTAACAATATGAACCGAATACACCCTCCCAATTTAAAAACCCCTACTTTCACTAGATATTGTAGGTATCTTTTTCTTCATTAGCATTTTTTATACCCCTTTATATTTTTCCATTAACCTTGGGCTCCATTTTTTATACCTGCCAATATAAAAACCCTCTACTCCCTATATATCCCCCAATATATTATGTCATTTTTTCCTCAATAAATTCCCCCAATATGAACCACGTGGTATGATATTGCTCCCCTAGTGCAGCCCCTGTGAATTTATCATGCATTGAGAGGTATCAATCATAGAAGATGTATACCTTTTATATTTTGCAAAAATTTAAGGAAATTTTTATACCAAGAGGCATGTGATCCCTCTTGGTACAGGATAGTTTCAAATTTAAGATGGATTCACATTGATTTATTTGAAATTGACTATTAAAATACCAATAAAAACTATTCAGAAAAGCATTAACAACTTAGAATCTTTTCTATTAAAACTTTACTTAGATGGACCAATCTTAGAACACACACAATGTACATGGATGAATCTTATGTAGCTTGAAAAGATGAAACAATATGCATAAAAAAATGAGAATGAGTTAAATAAATAATTTTATATAAAGAAATGTAAGAAAGGAAATGACTTTTCCAAATTGCGATTACTTGTGGTGTAAATGTTCTTGAGACATCTACTTGTTATTTGGCTTCAATAACATGTTAGTGTTGATTTTGGGTAGCATTAGACGTGCTCTAGCTCCAAAATTTTGTAGAGGGGCTAGAACGCATGAGATCTCCAAGACCCATAAATCGTTTGGAGAAATTCCACCCGGACGAGGAGTTATTAAAATAATTAATATTTTTAATGGATACCTAAGTCTAAACTTAGGAAATTAAAAATATTAATGGGTATTAATGAGAATATAGGTGAGAAACTTCTAAGTGAAAAGGATCAAGTCTGCTTTAATCGTAGCCGCTGATTAGGGACTTAATCTCAGTCATTGATTCATCAACAAGCAAAGTATAAGAGGAAGCATGAGGGTTAGTTGGAGATACACCAAGATATCAAAGAGTTCTATTTTTTGGGGCGTGGTTTGCTAAGAAAGTCGGGTTAAGTGATTTGAGTTGCAGTGAGAGGGGCAGTTTGGCAGAGGGACTTCAGTCCAAGGGTGAGATTACATAGCAGAGAGGCAAAGCAACAATAGGAGAGACAACACAGCTCTAGAGAGGGTGACGCAAAAGCTAGCGGGATCGATGCAGTCCCTTAGAGGCAACACTGAGCTTTTCTATGGCGCAGAGAGAGCAACAGTACAACATATTGACTTCTGAGCAAGGGAGGTTCATTGGGAGGGTGACACAGCTCCTTGAGGAGGTGACATAGTTGCAGCGCGGAGATTGGAGTGGCCATCGCTGCCCAGCACTAGGAACAACATTGTCATCTGTGGGGTTTGATCATCCAGTTGCTGGAATTGCCAAAATATATGTCTCCAGATAGAAGTACTTCTGCCAGGTTTTTTCTCTATTGGGTGAGCCGGATTTGGCACCCTAGTTGTATTCAGAAATATTCTTAATAATACAAACCCTCTATATGTTACACTAGTTTTCCTGCATTGGGTTTTTTCGGGGACAATTGTCTAAAAATAATTGTGTCCCTTGTGTGATTGTCTCAGTTTATTTCAGCTCATGATCTGTATGTATGTGTAGGCTGTAATAGTGTTTTCATTGTTGTTTAAGTAATTAAAGAACATGTTGAATGTAAAGAACAAGTAGGAGATGATAAACCAGTGATTGCAGTAGGATTTCTGATGTGTACCTTAATAAATTCTCACATGGTATCAGAGGGTTGCAGATCATAGGAGACTAAAGACACCAGTCAAGAGATCTAGAGAATTTGCTACAGAGAAGCAGTTGTCCCAAGTGACAACGTTGTTTCAGAGGAAGAGGAGCAGTTGCATGAGTGACGCAAAGGCTCACACAGAGCCTGTGTCAGCATTTCGAGGCTATAAAGGGTGACGTAGAGCTAGAGAGGAGCCCATGCAGTGACTGCGTCAACTCTCTGGGCAAGCACAAAACCTGAAAGGTTCAAATCAGCCAGTTGACAGGGCTAGAGGAGCAGAGAAAATTCGATTTGAGGAGCTCATGGGACGATGTTTCTGTTGGTGCAAAACAATGTCTGTGGAGATAGAGCTGAGGTAGAGGGAGTCACTGCCTTGATAGATTTCTAACCAAAGAAACATAGATCCAGGTTGCAGCAGCAAAGGAGGATTGGACAGGAAGTGATTCGACAATTGGCGGGAGGATTTCTGTGAAGGAAATTAAGAATTAGAGGAAGCCCGGAGGAGCTTGTTCCTTAGAGGGTTTATTGTGCCAAAGAAATCTAGATCCAAGTCTCGATAGATTTATAGCAGGAGAGGGAGAAGAGAACCAATCCTATTTTTTAGCAGAGATGGTAGTGAATGGGTTGAGGGATGAGGAGAGATTGGATGGAGCATCGAATTTTTTCATCTGGAAAGCCAGGATCCTAGCAATCCTAGAAAAATATCACATCAAGGACTATGCGTTGAAGGTAGTTGTTGAGCCGGTCGATGTTGATTCGTTAAAGAAGTACGAGGAGGCCCAAGCTAAGGCCAAGTGCATGATCCTAGATGGGGTCAAAGATCATGTAGTACCACACACATTGCTGAGAAGAACACAACAAGGGAGATGTGGGAGGCATTGACCACCTTGTATCAGGGATCTTCCGTCCAACAGAAGATCAAGGAAAATTTTAAGGATGGAAAATTTTCTTGGAGTTTTAAAACATTGGCGAATCTCACTAATCCCTAATATGCAAACTATAAGATGTTTATTAATATATTTGTAAAATTATTAAAATTTATAATGATTTTATATATAGCCTCTATATAATGTTGGCGATTTTAAAGGTAAAATAATTTTATATTCTAAAATTTGGGCTAATCGTCTTTTATAAAATTGGAAATTGGAAAATCATTTTTGTGGAAAAATCATGGAAAATTAGCCCATTGGGTGAACATTAGCCCCTAAAATTTTCCATGCAGAAGGTGTTATTAGAAAATCAATTGAGACAGTACCAGATGTAGAAGGGAGAAGAGATCGATCCCTTTCTTCTCAAGTTGCAAGGGATTCATGACCAATTGAATTTCATGGGGTCCACTCTAGATCACGAGTTCATGGTCACGACTACCCTAAAATCATCGAGGACTAGGAGACTTTTGTCCAAAGTATCTTGGGCAGAGCGACTCTCCCCAGTTGGGAGGAGATGTGGGCAACTCTTCAATAAGAAGAGCTCAAGAGGATGACAAAGATAAGGAGTAATGGCAAGGGAGCCCAAGTCAAGAAGGATGAGGAGGAGGATGCAACTCTCACATCATCGGGACAACAAGGGCACCAGAAGAGAAAGAATAAGGACATAACTAAGGTCAAATGCTTCAATTGCGGGGAACTGGTACATTATGCCAGTCAGTGCCCTCAGAAGAAGGGGAAGGCGAAAGCTTCTGAACGGAAGATTTCTCTAGCAAAAGTGGAAAAGGAAAGTGAGGGTGACTATTGTGCTATGAGTGCTCATGCACCTCTGGAGAAGAGGTGGGGTGACATTGATTTATAGTCAGGAGGACTACACGTGGTGCAAGATCCTTGATGTGCTCAAACTATTGGATCAAATATGGCTACAGGAGCCCTTAATGACAGTAGAAAAGTGTCGACTGTTCGTTGGAGTGAGGTGTGATGGAGCGACAGTGTCAGAGCTAGGGTGCCAAAGTCCGAGACAACGCAGTGGACGTTGTAGCATTGGGAGAGGCACATAACAGTTTGCAGCAACGTAGTAGCAGAAAAGGGCCAGTATAGATTAGTAGCAGAGGTGGCTTTAGCATCACGAGGCATCCATACTAACCAACATGTTAGTGTTTGGGTGAGTTTTTCAATTGCTTACTTCTCAACAACTAAGTTTCAGTGCAACAGTTAGCAGTGGTAGTGTTATGGGCAACATGATGCAACCTTTTGAGAGGGAGCTGTAGTACAAATATAGCAGTGACTGTGGAAAATTCATGGGCGACAGTATTGGAAGTAGCAATGCAGTGGGTGAAGGGCAGCAAGCCAAGCATCAACAACATAGAGGACAGATGCAGTGGATCAGTGTAGTACTTTTGGTGAGAAGTATTGCTAGAGAATGTTCCTCGCTAAGAGGGATTGCTGATTTTGGGTAGCATCGAATGTGCTCTAGCTCTGAGATTTTGTGGAGGGGCTAGAACACATGAGATCTCCAAGACTCATAAATAGTTTGGAGAAATTCCACCACGATTAGGAGTTATTAAAATAATTAATATTTTTATTGGGTTCCTAAGTCTAAACTTAGGAAAATAAAAATATTAATGGTTCTTAATAAGAATATAGGTGAGAAAATTCTAAGTGACAAGGATCAAGTCTATTTTAATATTAGCCGTTGATTAGGGACTTAATCTCGGTCTTTGATTCATCAAAATGAAAAGTATAAGAGGATACTTGAGGGTCAGTTGGAGATACATCAAGAGATCAAAGAGTTCGATTTTTTTGGGGCGTGGTTTGTTGAGAAAGTCGAGCTAAGCGATTTGGGATGTAGTGAGAGGGGTATTTTGACATAGGGACTTCAGTCCAAGGCCAAGAACACATAGCACAAAGGAAGAGCACCAATAGGAGAGACAATGCACCTCTAGAGAGGGTAATGTAGAAGCTAGAGGGGCTGACACAATCCCTTAGTGACAGCGCTAGGGTTTTCTGTGGGGCAGAGAGAGCAACAGTTCAACATATCGACTTCTGAGCAAGGGAGGCTCACTCAGAGGGTGATAAAACTCCCAGAGGAGGTGACATAGTTCCAGCGCAAATCTTGGAGCAACCATCGCTACCAAGCATTGGGAACATCATTGTCATTTGTGGGGTTTAATCATTCAATTGCTATAATTGCCAAAATATCTGTCTCCAGATCAAGGTACTTCTGCTAGGTTTATTCTCTATTGGGTGAGCTAGATTTAGCACCCTAGTTGTATATAAAAATCTGCTTAATAATACAAACCATCTATATGCTGCACCAGTTTTCCCGCATTGGGTTTTTCGAGAACGATTGTCCAAAAATAACAGTGTCCCTTGTGTGATTGTCTCAGTTTATTTCAATTCATGATCTGTATGTATGTGTAGGTTGCAATAGTGTTTTCATCGTTGTTTAAGTAATTAAATAACTTGTTGAATGTAAAGAACAAGTAGGAAATGATAAAGCAATGATTGCAGTAGGATTTTTAATGTGTAGTTTCAGAAATGCTCACAATTAGTTCATTCTATGGGCCACCTTTTCTATTTTCTCTACTTCATTAGTCAATTGAATTTAGACATCAAGTATATATTTCTATTTTTTCTATGCTTTCAAGCTCTTGAATAATTCCCCACATAAAAGTCAATGAACAAGTCTAACCCATACTACTAGGTGTTTGTTTGTAAAGATAGTTCTACTCACTACTTTCTATGTTATTTCTTGGATATATGTGATATTGAACATAATCCTTATATAGAGAGATCCCTATACTTATTGCTTCCAATTATTTCATTTGAGTGGTTTTTATGTTTTTATATAGTATATGTGTTTTTCAACTATTTTTTTTGAGTTTGTGCACATATATTATAAGATGATTGTAAAATTGCTTTGGATTATTTCTATTTTGTAATAAATTTATTTTCATTGTTTTGATAGCCTCTTATTAATGTTTTTAATATTGGACATTGTTTTTGCATAAAAAATGGATTTTATTTATGGATCAATATCCTTAATAAAAATACCAAATGGATGTTGCAAAGGTCGAATTGGATGTGGTATCATGTGGTCCCTTAGAAGTCAAACCTCCTTTTGGCTTGGCATATTTGCATTAGTGTGTTTGTAGGTCACACCATAGAGTATATAGCATAGAGAGTGCAACAAACATCAGTGTGAAAGTTGTGAGCCCTGTAATCACCCAACACCTCATTTGTTGCTGCATAAAAAAATATCCAAGTTGGATTTGTCTATTTGAATGGAGAACCAATAAAAGAAACGGGAAGATGATGGATGAGTAATCGTTTGACTCATTCATGACCCACAATCTATTATGCAAGGCTCCAACCTTAATTATTGTGAATCACTTCCAAATCAAGGGTCCATTGTCACTACTTGAATTCTTGAATATATTTATTGAGGCCCACTAGTTGTTTTAGTTGCTTTTAATACCTTTCTATCTCATTTTATTCTCCTTATAAAAAAATTGTGATTTATTTCAAAAGGCAAAATTATAGTCTTCATAATTTTAACACATCATTCCATCAAGCCTCATAAAGAATATTGGATACATAACAATGTGACCATTTCATCCTAAACATGAACTATAAAGTCTTATAACATACGAACCCAACCCTAAATAGAACACTTGTTCCAAATTTCCAAAAGAAAAATGACATAATAATGGGTCTCAAACTCATTTCAACTTCATCAAAATTATGCATTATATGATGATTAAACTAATCATCAAGCATATATACCCTCTAAAAAATAAAAAAATAGTTCCATAGTGATAATTGAAGAGGCCTAGAGAAGTAAACTTATGAAAAGGAGGCTGATAATAACCAATGTTTTTTCCATATCCATCTTCTATAATATGCCAATTTGCCAAGCCAACTAGGCCCCATATTTTGAAAGAGAATCAACAACAATATTTCTTTTCCTAAGATATCAAGAAAATAATTATCAAAACCACAAGTTTCTTCCAACAATGGCTATGAAAGAAAATTTAAGTAGTTTTGTTCCCCCTTCACCCAAATTTTAAGTACATTTAAGGAATTGCCAATTATTTGTGATTTTGCAACTCCTCCTTCACATACCAACAAAAAGAATTTTAAGACCCATAAGTACAACATAGTTGCTAGTACCTTATCTCAACTGAGCTTTGAACTTCAACTAGTGGAAGTTAGTCAAAGTAGGGCTCCTCTAGCTCCACAAATATTGGGTTCATCTTAGTTTTCCCTATCAAAATAAGCTCAAGTCACAGTGTTATCCTCTACCTCCTCAACAACATGCCTTGGAGGTTTACCATCCCCACCCACGGGAAACTCTGTATAATGGTCAAACCTTGAGAAACACATTAAAATTGAGGAATGTTACTAACTTAAATCAAGTTAAAATTTCTTGCCATTCAAATTCCCTAATTTATAAGTAGAGGAAAGTTTCTAAAGTTTTTTTAGCTTAGTTGCTACACCATTTACTTAAAACCTCTTTAGTTGATGTTCCAACCCAAACCTTTTTTAATCTTGTCATGCTTTTAATTTCTATCTATAATTTTAATATTTAGTTCCTTAATTTCTCACACCAGACCATATGATTTTGGTCTTGTTGTGCCTTTAAGGGCTATAATATCTCTTTTTGATAAACCACTTTTTCCCCTTAACTACTATCTCTAATAAAAAATTAAAAGGATCATTTTCTTAAAAATAACTAAGCTCAATGTATAAATCTAGAACACTAAGAATATATTGCTCTCTTTGCATATCCACTCTCATCGTAGTACCCTTAAGTAGTACCAAAGGGCACGTTGGTGAGGTTTAGATCAACAAATTTAGCTAAATAGACAAGCAAATATTGTGTACTGCCTATACCAATAGTTAACACATTTATCTCTCTTTTTAAGGATGAGGACAATAAGAGGACCGTATCCTTGGAATCCATTTCCCAATCTCTAAGAATAGGGGTGTGTTTAATTATAAACTTATAAATATAATCATTTCTCTTAGCGATTTCACCCATTTAGGACTTTTTTCTCTCTACTTGGACCCATCTTCGGAATTTGCCTTGTTAGTTTGAATTGCATTGATCCTATAACTATAGTGTTGTGCTCTATGTTCCTTCTTAAATTTAGTATACCTCTTAGGGATAGTAACATGGCATGCACACCTCTCCATGGACTGCCAACACCCCTAGATACCCAAGATAAAAACCCAGAGTTCGGTGAGGAGGAAAACTCCTTTTCTCACACTTACTTCAATAGATAGAATTAACCACATGCCATATTATATCAAGAAGTATCATTTATAACGAAAAAACCCCTATGAGAATATTTCTCCAAGCATGAGAGATCATTTTAAATCTACCAAATAGGAAGAGTGTGCTTAATCATAAGTCACCCATCAAAGGATAAAGATATGAATGCCTCAAGCCTTCCTTCCACGGTACATATAACCACCTACTTATTTCCATATTAAAGACACAATATGATGAAATTTTCTATGCAGATCAGAGAGGAGAAATTGAAGGGAACCTTTCATATTGATTCTTCATTACACCAAGAAACTCCCTTGTAGTTCCTTCATGCTTCTTCATGAGATTTTACCCTCAATGAATAATGATGAAATAAGTGTTGTTCCTCAAGATGTTCCGAGCTATTTAGAGACTATGTCAAGGCATACACAAACCTACTTTTGGTCCAAGCTTTCCCTTCGACCAAAGGGGGATCCCTTAGTGAAGTATCTACCCATTGTCACCATAACATATGCTCACATCATTAAGCTCATAATACTAGATTTACAGTGGAAAATGAACAATAAACAATGTTGAGGATACTGTGACAATTTTCTAGAATAAAAACTACGATCCTCTCTGAATAGAGGCCTTTCTATTGGGAACAATGTCTCATCTAGAAATTCACACAAGTTGAGAATGGTAGATGGAAGAAAACATAATTATATTGAATCTTGAGATTAACACTGATTAAGGAAGTCATTATAAATATAAGATTAGAAAAAGTGGGTTGTTGGGCATTAGTGAATGCATCCAAAAAATGAAGTGTTGGAGTTGAGCATGACTTGTGAATTTCGCCAATCCACATTCCTATAGCTAAATTGCAAATATACATTGAAGATACATATTTAGTAAGGGAAATAATACCATTTTTCTACCTTCAAAATTGTAAACTTGACTATAAATTACCATGATAAAGCAAAGAAATGGCATTTAAACGAGTCTAACATAAGAAAATTTAAGAAATATGGGATTTACATAAACAATAGGTGAATCAAATTGATGATTCCTCTATTAAAAAAAATACAAATAATGGCCCACCATGATTAATATTGAAAACACACAACCCTCCTTATTACCATAATTATTCCCTTCCCATCTTTGATGAGGTGTTTCAATGCTAATTATATGGTATTTGAATGCTAAAATACCACCCTTTTGAACACATGATTAGGAAATACTTAGGAGAGGAACAAACTATAATTCTCTTGAGTATGCACAGTGGAAAAGAACAAGAAAGAGCACTGTGAAAATTCCTCCAAGGGTTGAAGGTTCATAGAGAACATCATGAAAATCAAACTCTAGAAAATAAACTAGCGGATGAATACTCTGAGAGGGGCTTGTTGGGTGAAATATTATAGAGAGTGAACTCTTTCCTAAGGGCTAAAGAACCCACCAAAAGCTTAGGATTCAAGAACCTAATGTATTGGAAATAATGACTCAGGTGCATGTGAGATTAATGAACCACCAAAAGTTGCCTTGAAAGTCGAAGCTCTAGTTTTTATCTCATTGATGAATTACCTGGAGGGGTGATTTATTCACCTTGATCCAGGTGGATATTGGTGGCCACCCACCTATTCCACCTAGAACTCCAGTCGGTTTCAATTTTTTCCTTGTTTATTTCAACATTTACTATTTTTAGCATTTTTTCAGGTCCTGAAATTCCGAAGTAGTTTTGACCCCCTAAATGCTATTTTTTTGAGGTCCATTGCAGGCCCAATATAGTTGGTAGGGACCTGTGATAAAACCTATAGTACTCGAAGATACGTTTCCAACAAGGTATCATACGTACCAAACATAGATAATATGACCAAGTTAGGACCCTAAGAAGTTGGCTGCCCAACTAACCCCAACGAGGCCCATAAACTCTTGGTGTTTCATCTCCTGGGGTTAGGGTTTCAGTTGTTTAGGGTTTTTCAATGTTTTTCAATAATAAATAGGCCCTGAGCCTCATGGTAACATGGTTCAGAGGCATGTATCCACCACATCTCTTCTCAGAGATAAGCTACCATCACTCAAGCTAGTCTTATTTCCATTATGTTTGTAAACATATTTCAATATTTGATATTAAATGTTATTTATTCTCATCTTTGTATTTAGGGTTATATTTGTAATTTTTTGTGGTCTTGTATAAATTCGGATCGCACCTACCAGTGGTTTATCCACTGATGAAACTTCCTTTAATGTGGACTCTCTTCTCCTAAAAGTGAGCCGATAATTCTATATTATATGGTATCCTGGCATGAATGTCAATTTTGTATGTAAAGTTTGGAATACTGAGTGGGAAGCTTTGTAGTTGGTGGATGAAGGTTGTGTGAACTTGTGTCATCTTGTTCTAGTTGAAGAAACTATTTGTTCTCTCTTCTAAAAGGACTCCACCTCAAGCATTGGAATATAAATTTTATTATTGTTTAGTTGTGGGCTACTTAGTACTCTCAAGCTTAAAAGGAGGTTGGTTTCCTTCCTCTAAATTGCATATAGATGAATGAGAAATATTACAATATTTAAAAGAAGTTTTTGATAGTAGTCTATAAGATTTTTTTTCCCTTTTTTGCCACTTATTCAAGGGGATGCCACAAATTAGAAGATGGATAAGACTATACAAATTTATAATTCATATTTTTGAATGAGATGGTTATTAGAAAAGCATGTATTTTATTCAATTGTTCTTTTGCCATTTTCCTCTTTATACTTAAACATAGAGTGTGATGTAGAATGAATAATTTTAATTTTAATTAATGAAAAAATATTTAATTCCAATTCCACAAAATGGATATTTGATATATAACATTTATATCTTGAAAAGCTAGGATATGCAAAAATGTAAATATTAAAATTTACTTTCTTCCATTTTTAAAATGAATAATATGGCTTTAGTTAAAAAAACATACATAATCATTTTTTTGAGTGGTTTTTCTTGAATGAGAGTCAAAAGAATAGTTTCCATCAAGTATTATAATTACATTGTTTTAAATAATATATCAACATAGCTCCCTTTTAAATTTGAATGTATCCACAGGGGCTTCACTCAATGAACCTCTTGCATATCACTTGCATTTGTGGCATATTAAACAATACCCTTAATTTGACTACATATTGGAAAATACCTCTAAAAATCACATTATTTAACCCTCTAACAATATGAACTGAATACACCCTCCCAATTTAAAAAACCCTACTTTCACTAGATATTGTAGGTATCCATTTTTTCATTAGCATTTTTTATACCCCTTTATATTTTTCCATCAACCTTGGGCTCCATTTTTTATACCTGCCAATATAAAAACACTCTACTCCCTATATACCCCCAATATATTATGTCATTTTTTCCTCAATAAATTCCCCCAATATGAACCACATGGTATGATATTGCTCCCCCAGTGCAGCCCCTGTGAATTTATCATGCATTGAGAGGTATCAATCATAGAAGATGTATACCTTTTATATTTTGCAAAAATTTAAGGAAATTTTTATACCAAGAGGCATGTGATCCCTCTTAGTACAGGATAGTTTCAAATTTAAGATGGATTCACATTGATTTATTTGAAATTGACTATTAAAATATCATTAAAAACTATTCAGAAAAGCATTAACAACTTAGAATCCTTTCTATTAAAACTTTACTGAGATGGACCAATCTTAGAACACACACAATGTACATGGATGAATCTTATGTAGCTTGAAAAGATGAAACAATATGCATAAAAAGATGAGAATAAGTTAAATAAATAATTTTATATAAAGAAATGTAAGAAAGGAAATGACTTTTCCAAATTGTGATTACTTGTGGTGTAAATGTTCTTGAGACATCTACTTCTTATTTGGCTTCAATAACATGTTAGTGTTGATTTTGGGTAGCATCAGACGTGCTCTAGCTCCGAAATTTTGTAGAGGGGCTAGAACGCATGAGATCTCCAAGACCCATAAATTGTTTGGAGAAATTCCACCCAGACGAGGAGTTATTAAAATAATTAATATTTTTAATGGGTACCTAAGTCTAAACTTAGGAAAGTAAAAATATTAATGGGTATTAATGAGAATATAGGTGAGAAACTTCTAAGTGACAAGGATCAAGTCTGTTTTAATATTATCCATTGATTAGGGACTTAATATTGTCGTTGATTCATCAACAAGTAAAGTATAAGAGGAAGTGTGAGGGTCAATTGGAGATACACCAAGATATCAAAAAGTTCGATTTTCTGGGGCGTGGTTTGCTAAGAAAGTCAGGTTAGGTTATTTGAGTTGGAGTGGGAGGGGCAGTTCGGTAGAGGGACTTCATTCCAAGGATGAGATTACATAGAAGAGAGGTAAAGCAACAATAGGAGAGACAACACAGCTATAGAGAGGGTGACGCAGAAGCTAGAGGGATCTATGCAGTCCCTTAGAGGCAGCACTGGGCTTTTCTATGGGGCAGAGAGAGCAACAGTTCAAGATATCGACTTCTGAGCAAGGGAGGTTCACTGTGAGGGTGATGCAGCTCCTTGAGGAGGTGACATAGTTGCAGCGTGGAGATTGGAGTGGCCATCACTGCCCAACACTAGGAACAACATTGTCATCTGTGGGGTTTGATCATCCAGTTGCTGGAATTGCCAAAATATATGTCTCCAGATAGAAGTACTTCTGGTAGGTTTTTTCTCTATTGAGTGAGCCAGATTTGGCACCCTAGTTGTACTCAGAAATATTCTTAATAATACAAACCCTCTATATGTTACACTGGTTTTCCTGCATTGGGTTTTCTCGGGGACGATTGTCTAAAAATAATGGTGTCCCTTGTGTGATTGTCTGAGTTTATTTCAGTTCATGATCTATATGTATGTGTAGGCTGCAATAGTGTTTTCATCGTTCTTTAAGTAATTAAATGACTTGTTGAATGTAAAGAACAAGTAGGAGATGATAAACCAGTGATTGCAGCTGACGTGTACTTTCATAAATTCTCACATGGTATCAGAGGGTTGCATATCATAGGAGACTAAAGACACCAGTCAAGAGATCTAGAGAATTTTCTACAGAGAAGTAGTTGTCCCAAGTGACAACGTTGTTTCAGAGGAAGAGGAGTAGTTGCATGAGTGACGCAAAAGGCTCACGCAGAGCCTGTGTCAACATTTCGAGGCAACAAAGGGTGACGTAGAGCCAGAGAGGAGCCCACGCAATGACTGTGTCAACTCTCTGGGCCAGCACAAAACCTGAAAGGTTCGAATCAGCCAATTGACAGGGCTAGAGGAGCAGAGAAAATTCGATTTGAGGAGCTCATGGGATGATGTTTCTGTTGGAGCAAAACAGTGTCTGTGGAGATAGAGCTGAGGTAGAGGAAGTCACTGCCTTGATAGATTTCTAACCAAAGAAACCTAGATCCAGGTGGTAGCAGCAAAGGAGGATTGGAGAGGAAGTGATTTGACAATTGGCGAGAGGATTTCCTTGAAGGAAATTAAGAATTAGAGGAAGTCTGGAGGAGCTTGTTCCTTAGAGGATTTAGTGTGCCAAAGAAATCTAGATTCATGTCTCGATATATTTATAGCAGGAGAGGGATAAGAGAAACAATCCTATTTTTTAGCAGAGATGGTAGTGAATGGGTTGAGGGGTTAGGAGAGATTGGATGGAGCATCCAATTTTTTCATCTAGAAAGCCAGGATCCTAGCAATCCTAGAAAAATATCGCATCAGGGACTATGCGTTGAAGGTAGTTGTTGAGCTGGTTGATGTTGATCCGTTAAATAAGTATGAGGAGGCCCAAGCTAAGGCCAAGTGCATGATCCTAGATGGGGTCAAAGATCATGTAGTACCACACACATTGCTGAGAAGAACACAACAAGGGAGATGTGGGAGGCATTGACCACCTTGTATCAGGGATCCTCCGTCCAACAGAAGATCAAGGAAACTTTTAAGGATGGAAAATTTTCTTGGAGTTTTAAAACATTGGCAAATCTCACTAATCCCTAATATGCAAACTATAAGATGTTTATTAATATATTTGTAAAATTATTCAAATTTATAATGATTTTATATATAGCCTCTATATAATGTTGGCAATTTTAAAGGTAAAATAATTTTATATTCTAAAATTTGGGCTAATCGTCTTTTATAAAATTGGAAATTGGGAAATCTTTTGTGTGGAAAAATCATGGAAAATTAGCCCATTGGGTGAACATTAGCCCGTAAAATTTTCCATGCAGAAGATGTTATTATAAAATCAATTGAGACAGTACCAGATGCAGAAGGGAGAAGAGATCGATCCCTTCCTTCTCAGGTTGCAAGGGATTCACGACCAATTGAATTTCATGGGGTCCACTCTAGATCCTGAATTCATGGTCAGGACTGTCCTAAATGTAGTCATTGAGGACTGGGAGACTTTTTTCCAAAGTATCTTGGGCAGAGCGACTCTCCCCAGTTGGGAGGAGACATGGGAAACTCTTCAATAAGAAGAGCTCAAGAGGATGACAAAGACAAGGAGTAATGGAAAGGGAGCCCAAGTCAAGAAGGATGAGGAGGAGGATGCAAATCTCACATCATCAGGACAATAAGAGCACCAGAAGAGAAAGAATAAGGACATAACTAAGGTCAAATGCTTCAATTGCGGGGAACTGGTACATTATGCTAGTCAGTGCCCTCAGTAGAAGGGGAAGGGGAAAGCTTCTGAACCAAAGACTGCTCTAGCAAAAGTGGAAAAGGAAAGAGAGGATGACTATTGTGCTATGAGTGCTCATGCACCTCTGGAGAAGAGGTGGGTGACATCGATTTGTAGTCGGGAGGACTACACGTGGGGCAGGATCCTTGATGTGCTCAAACTCTTGGATCAAATATGGCTACAGGATCCCTTCATGACAATAGAAAAGTGTCAGTTTTTGGTTGGAGTGAGGTGTGATGGAGCGAGAGTGTTAGAGCTAGGGTGCCAAAGTCTGAGGGAACGTAGTGGACGTTGTAGCATTGGGAGAGGCACATAACAGGTTGCAGCAACGCAGTAGCAGAAAAGGGCCAGCATAGATTAGTAGCAGAGGTAGCTTTAGCATCACGAGGCATCCATACTAACCAACATGTCAGTGTTTGGGTGAGTTTTTCAGTTGCTTACTTCTCAACAACTAAGTTGCAGTGCAACAGTTAGCAGCGGTAGTGTTATGGGCAACATGATGCAACATTTTGAGAGGGAGCTTGTTTGGTCAATTTAGTATTCCTAAATTGGTATCATTAATTGTCAACCCGGGGCTCGTAAGCTGATGAAGTGAAGGTG
>APFE030952410.1:118613-137106 GCA_000404065.3 Pinus taeda | reverse complement strand
CTCTCGGGCTAGGGAGGCTAATCCTTAGTCCAAAGATTGGTCTGAAACAGTTACACAGAGTCTATCTGATTAGCAGCCCCTTCAGAGACTGATTTTGTGATAACATTTTGGTGCGTCTGCCGGGAGCCTGAAGATTATTCTTTCCCGAAATCAAGAGGCTGAACTTCTGAAGGGAGCAGGAGCTCAGACATCATTTTGAGGCTGCAAAACTACCTTGGCGACTCCACACATCAAATAACAAATTGGAAGGTGACTCCACTGCTAGAAGATCAGTAGCTTGATGAAGTTTCAAGATGAGTTTCACTGCAAGAATGAATGCCAGGTATGCTCCTATGAATCGGTCTCATATCCCTGGTTTTCCAAATCCTATGCCAAAGGTTGATTGGTTAGAGGATCTTCCAATATTCAAAGATGAAAAGAAAGACAATGTTGCTCTTCATTTGGTTAGGGTTCATATGCATGTACGCAGTCTTAAAGGTTCAGTTCCCTGAAGATTGTTTCATGAAAATGTTTATGACCACGTTAGAAGGAAAATCATGGTCTTGGTATAAAAGTTTGGAAAATGGTTCATTATATTCTCTTGCTGATTTCCATGATGCATTCTATGACATGTATAAAGAGTGTCATCTCTCCTTATTGCTGGTCAAAGATTGTTGTAAACATTCTATGAGTTTTATTCAATATTTGGAGGATTTTTATGATGATGATGAATTTATGGATGAAGAAATTTTAGAGGCTCTTCATAACAATGCATTTCAACACCAAGAAGAAAGTATAACATCTCATGAAACGCAGTGTGAAGATCAGCAGGGGTTTACTTATGAAAACCATTTTTCATCCTTTGATATGAATGAAGAGATGCAGCAGACTTGTCAGTATTTGGATCATTATCAAAATGAACATGATTACAAACACCAAGAAGAAATTTTTTATGACTTTCAGGCAGAGGAAAAGATTGTTCATTTTTGTAATTTCTTGCAGCAGCTTACACCAAAGAATGATGATAATAATGAGGAAAATTCCATTGTTTGTTGGAATGATTCAGAAAAGCAGTTGGATAGCTCGTCAAATAAATGTTGTGTAGTTGAGGATCAGTTTTTTGAAGATATAGAGTGTTATGATGATCATCAAAATAATCATGTCTTCTTTGACCCTATAATTGAATAGATGGCAAAGCTTTGCACACCAGTATTTCATTTTCATTTGCATTATGAAGATCAGGTACATTATAAGTTGATTTGGTCATCTCACTATCATGGTTATTTTGAGGTCGAATGCAGTCAAGAGCCTCCAATATCAGAAAGAACAATTGACTGGATTTATTGGAAATATCATGTTGCTTGACCTAAAGTGGAAATTGGAGCTAGTAGGTAGGTAGGAAAATGCAAATAAGCTCAGGGTAGGTTGACTGAGCATCTATTTCAGCAGGTGCAGTTTGAATTCTTCGTTCAGAAAACATAAAGGCTTGAGGAGAAAATTGGGCAGAGGTTCAGAGTTTTATTCTAGAGGATGGATAGCAGCACTGGAGCTACAAGTTCTTAGTATACCACAAGGGCACACTATCCCTAGTGGAGCCATTGTTATCACCCTAAAATCTTTGTCTCTAAGCTTTGGTAAGTTGCCTTGTTTCTAATCATAGTCTTATAAGTTTTGAGTCAGCTCATCACAATTATTTTCATTCTCATTTACAAAACCTTCTTCTAGTCATGGTGTTAAAGGGTCTCTAGGTCATTTCATGCTTTAAGGGTTAGGTCATAAGGTTAGAAGTCTTTTAAGATCATATCTCTTTTCCAAATAAGGTTTGACAACCTAATTCCATGTTTTAGAAGTCTTACCAGGTGTTTATAAGTCATATCTCACTTCATGTTGGAGAAATTTTGAAAGTAGCTATGAAATCACTGAACTAGGCGTTTTCGTAGCGCTCTAGGAAACCCCTGTAGTAGCCTGTTTTAGCAGAAAAACTGTTTTTACTAGTTAACTTCCAAAAGCTTTCCTGAGCAGCCGAGAACTTAATTTTTCAAACTGAAAGAGGCTTTTCTTCCTAACATGCTTCACTACATAAACCTCTTTCATTTTCCTCAAATTCATTCTGAGCAAGGAGAAACGAGTGACCAAAGTTGCGCTACAAAACTGTTGTAGGTGCAGTCTTTCAGAAAATGGATTTTTCCTGTTTGCCACGTGTTTTTCAAGGACAGTTTCTGGACAGCTGGAGAAATGTTTTAAAAAACCAGGAGAGGTTTTCTTCTAGACAACATGGGCTACAAAAACCTCTTTCAGTTTCTTCAAATCCATTCTGAGGTGGGATAAATGAAAGACCAAAGTTACGCTACAAAATTGCTGTAGGTGCAGTTTTTTTTCACAGGCATATTCCTCTGTTTTATACCGGTTTTTCAAAGGCACATTCTGGGAGGTAGAGACGGTCTTTCAAAAAACCAAGAGAGGTTTTTTTTCATCATAGATTATTTCACAAAAACCTCCATCAGTTTCCTCAAATACATCATGAGCTGGGAGAAATGAAGGACTAAACATGCGCTACAAAACTGCTGTAGGTGCAGTTTTGCAAAAATCAAAACTTCCTGTTTTACACGTCTTCTTCAAGGATCGATTCTGGACAGCTGGAGAAGTATTTTACAAAACCAAGAGAGTTTTTTGTTCTAGACATCCTGGAATACAAAAACCTCTTTCAGTTTCGAAAAATGTGTCATGGATGAGGAGATAAAGGCTCTGTCACACGTGCTATTTTCAGGGATCCTAAACCCTAAAAACAGGGAAACATGTTCCCTAATTTCTAGGGTTTGTCTACAGCAGTCAGATGACCATGTGGGAGGCTTAATCAAATTCGACTTCATGGAGTGTTAGGTGTCAAAGAATGCTTTAAATGTCTAGATATGGTTGTTGTAATCATAATAAGGAGTTACACTCCTAGTTGTATTAGGTCTCTAGGACTCCTAGTTAGGTGTCATTTGCATTTAATAGTTAGTTTTAAGTATCATTAGGTGTCATAGTAGGATGAATTCGAATTTACCTCATGCTTGAGGAGGAATCCAAGTTATGTAAATATCTCTATATATAGCTGAAGGATCAATGTACAAAGGGTTGGAAATTTTATGAGAAAAACTTGTATTTGGCTCATGTAAGACTCATTTTCAGTAATGCATATTTGACCTTACTTCTCAGGATTCATGAAGGATTTTTTATGTTCAGAATATGTGATGTTGTCCTTTTCTTAATTCTTACAGTGGTATGGATGTATAATCACTCAGAATTCACTAAATGTGCTCTGAATTCCTGTATACATTTGTAAACTGTGTGGTCCCATATGAGTTTATGTTCTGAATGTTTAAATGCTAAATGCCCTGACTTCCATGTAAGGTTGAGTTCATTGTGATATTGAGGTGTTGTTGACTCCATAAGCCCAATGGATAGTTGTTAAATTTGTTTCCACCATTCATATTTGTCACAGTTGTTTTACAAGAGTTAGCCATCTTATCTATAATTAAACTCATTAACCCTTTTGAGAGAGCCCTCTCAGGTTGAGGAGGCTAAGCCTCAGCCTAAAGTAGGTTTGAAATAGTTACTTGAAGTTTTCTTGGTCTGCAGCCTTCCAGGGCTTGATTTTGAGATAACAGTAGGGATGATACCATTAGTATAAATGGACCATTTAGGGATGATGGTTGACTAGGAGCCATATTTGGACCGGGAAATGAAAGTTGGTCAACAGTGACAATCCTGCCTTCATGCGGGAAACAAATCACTCGAAAGAGTGTTGAAGCAATAGCTCCCATGTGATAAATATAGTCACATCCAAGAAGTAAATTGTAATCTAAAGGTCCTAGGACTACCATAATGTTTAAATAAATGGTTTTTTTCTCCCAAAGTGATATGTAACTGAGGAAGGATCCCTAATAGTTGACTGGTTCCTTTGTTAAAGCCCAACAAATTTTGTGTAACAAGCATAAGCGGTAGAGAACTGAGTGCTTGCTAAGCAGTTGAGGAAATGATACTCATTGATGCACCTTCGTCTATAATAGTGCCAGGTACAATCATTTTACAAACTTGTACTATGATCTAGAAAGGCACATAAGAAGGAAGGTGGGATCCTGCGAGTCGATTCCAATCAAAGGAAGTGACTAGACTACTTGGAGGGGGTACCATAGAAACGAGAGGATTAACCACTTGGGTTACGAGAAGTAGAAGATTTTCCTCCTGTCTTGATGGAACATGTGGACTGCCCCCAAGCTCATTTGGATCTGAAGAAACAAAAAGATCTTGAGCAATATCATTTTCACTCTCTTCGGGAAAGGTATGATTAGCTAAGTTGAAATCGGGTCAACTGCTACCTCGACCTATTGATTTTGGTCAGGCATAGACTCATAGGATTCACTTTCAGAGAGAGTGGTTCTGACCAATGATTGATTTAAGTCAGTTGGTCCATCACCTAGTGAAGGATTCAAGGAAAGTTTCCTGTAACAAAATGGAAGTCACTACAGTGAAGCAGGACAGTTATCCAATGCTCTTTTGGCTTCATCCAAATAGGGACAAAGGTGAAAGGGGTGTACACCTTCACATAACCTATATGGAAGCTTGACTTTTACCTTTTTTCCATGAACTTTACTATCACTAGTTAATGGTGTGTTACCAACATGATCTCTAGAGGTCGATGACACAGGATGGTGTGAACGGCAAGACCATTCTTTCAAGATCCAAGGAAAGTAAGGAAAATTTCGATGAAAATGGTCTTCCACACAAATTATGCATGGATATTTGAATTTGTGAGACTTAATGGAGGGATTTTCATCAGATGTTGCATTCAGAGCAATGGTTTCTTGATTGCCCCCTTGTTGAATTGGCTTCTTCTTCTTAGGCACCTGGTTACTAGTACCCATACTTTCACCAAGCAAAGAGGAAGAAGAGGAGGAAGAAACAAACAAGGAAGAAGGCAAAGGGTGAACTTTAGTATCAACTAGATGCTAGTTGAATTGCAGAGGAATCATGGTATTTTGAACCACAGAGGTTGAGAATAGCCATACTGGCAGGCCAATGGGAATTCCCAGAAGGGACAATGTAGCCATATATGGAGCACTAATATTTCCCCAAGAAGAAAAAGGTCTAGGATTCCCCTCAAAAGGGATTCCTTGATTGGGGATCCCAGATTTGTCTCCATATATCTCAACCTAAGATCAACTAAGGAGCATGGACGTTATTCTAAATTCAATTAATTTTAAAGACGCTTTGACACAACTTTGCTTTTTTAGTTTTTAAGAGTCGAGAAAATGTTGGTTGTGGAGCATGATTATTCAGAGGTATTTGTTTCAGCCGGATGTATACCCCAGGAAGTTTGCACAACCCTCCATACGGGGGGGTGCGGGGGGGACTTGTCCCCCCCATGGGGGTTCGGGGAGGGCAATCCCTCCTAGATGGGGGGTCTCGGGGCCAGCGGTCCCCTGATGGGGGTTTCAGGGTAGTGCCCCCGAAGCTAAAAATAGATGTAAAATTTCCTTGTAAAAGTATAGTAATTTCTAGTCAATCTGCGGCATTCATTAGGTGGATGATCTAACAGTAGAACTTATGTTTATTTTAAGGTTTTTTTCCCTAGAAGGCAACCCCTCACTTTGTATGAGGGCATTGTATTGAGGCTATGCAATAGATGTGTATTCTTCGAGCGAGAAACATAGAGGTGAGACTATGAGAGAAAATAGAGGATATTACAGTGGATCTATTGTAGGTTATGTCTCTTCATTTTGTTGGATAATAGAAAGGAAGGACCGACTATTTGGGGTGGAGGTAGCCCAAACTGGGTGAACCACGTATATCTGTGTCTCTCTGGTTTTATGCGTTTTCGGTGTTTATATTTATGGAATAATCTATGTATTCCATTGCTCTGTAATATATAATTTTCTAACAACTGGTATCAAAGACGAAGGTCTATTTTCTAACAACTGCTCTTTCGAGTGGGAGAAATGGCAGAAGATGGTAGGTTTGGGGTTGAGAAATTTAACGAACAAAACTTCTCGCTGTGGAAGATGCATATGGAAGATTATTTGTATCAGAAAGATCTGTACCTACCATTGGGTGGAAAAACAAATATGTTGATGGGTATGACAGATGAAGAATGGAACCTTCTTGATAGAAAGGCACTTGGAACAGTACGGTTGTGCCTCGTAGTGTCATTTTCCTTCAACATTTTGATGGAAACAATGACAGGGGGTTTGATTAAGGTGTTGGAGAAACTATATGAAAAACCCTCGGCCTCAAACAAGGTATTTCTTATGAAACGATTATTTAAAATGAAGATGTCAGAAGGTGGATCTGTTGCAGACCATTAAAATGATTTTAATACTGTTAAATGTCTGTTATGTTCTGTAGGGGTAAACTTTGATGATGATGTTAGAGCTCTATTATTCTTGTGCTCATTGCCAGAAAGTTGGAATGGTTTAGTAATGGCCATTAGTAACTCTGTTTCTGGATCTATTACTTTAAAGTTTGATGATGTTGTCGGTGCTATCCTTAGTGAGGAAATGACACGAAAAAGATCTAGTGAGACATCGGGTAATGCTTTGAGTGCAAAGTCTAGGGGAAGAAAAATGAAAAGAGGAAAGAGCTGAGGATATCGTAGTAAATCAAGGAAAGGTAGATCCAAGTCCAGATCAGGGATGGTCTGCTAGAAATGTGGAAAGAAATGACACCTAAAGAAAGACTGCAGATCTCGGAAGGGAAAAGAAGGAGATGCACAACAAGAAAATGATCATGAAGCAAATGTGACAAGTGAGGTGTTACAAGATGCTTTGATTATTTCTTTCGAAAATATTACTAATTCCTGGGTGGTAGATTCAGGGGCTTCATTCCATGCCACACCTGATAAGAAATACTTTCATGACTATGTTCAAGGAGATTTTGGACAAGTCCATTTGGGTGATGATAAACCCTGTAAAATAGTTGGAATGGGTAAGGTTCTTATAAAACAACAGAATGGAAACCAATGGCTACTAAAGGAGGTAAGGCGTGTTCCAGATCTGAAGAAAAATCCGATTTCAATAGGGCAGTTAGGTAGTGAAGGTTGTGTGACAACTTTCACAGATAAAGCTTGGAAGGTTACCAAAGGAGCCCTAGTAATAGCAAAAGGTGAAAAGGTTAGTACATTGTATTTATGCAATGGTATTTCTAACTCTATTAATGCTTTAACTTCCAAAGGACCAGATGTAGCATTATGGCATCATAGGCTCAGACACATGAGTGAAAAGGGGATGAAGATTCTTCACTCAAGGAATTTGTTGTCGAGTTTGAAGAATGTTGATTTGGACTTCTGTGAGAATTGCATTTATGGAAAACAAAAGAGAGTCAGATTTCTTAGAGTTGGGAAAGATAAGAAGAGCAAAAAATTAGAGCTTGTTCCTATAGATGTATGGGGACCTACTCAAGTATCATCTCTCGATGGCTCTCATTATTATGTTACTTTTATTGATGATGCAACTAGAAAAACTTGGAGTTATTGTATTAAGAATAAATTTGATGAATTTGACACTTTCAAGAAATGGAAAGCTTTGGTTGAGATTAAGACAGGAAAGAAATTGAAGTGTCTCAGATCAGACAATGGAGGTGAATATTGTAGCAAAGAGTTTGATAGGTACTATTCAGAGCATGGAATTTGCAGAGAGAAGACAATTCCAAGAACACCACAAGAAAATGGTGTGTCAGAAAGGATGAACAGAACAATCATGGAGTGTGCAAGGTGCATGCGATTGCATGTAGGATTGCCTTTACATTTTTGGGCAGATGCTGTAGATGCTGCTACTTATCTAATAAAGAGAGGGCCTTCAAGTTCCTTGGATCATAGTGTTCCAAAGGAAGCATGGATAGGTAAAACGGTAAACTACTCCTTTTTAAAGCCTTTTGGTTGTGAGGCCTTTGTCCTTATTAATAAAGAAAAAAAAACAAATCTTGAGGCAAAGTCAAAGAAATGCACCTTTATTGGATATGGTGTTAATGATTTTGGTTATCTCTTATATTATTATGAAAATCACAAAATCATTAGGAGAAGAGATGTAATATTCAATGAGAAGGTCTTGTATAAGAATCATTTGCAGGAAAAGAAACAGGAAAAAGAAAACAAGGAATACATAGTCCCTAATGAGATCACTCTAAAAGTAAAGGTGCTTGAAAATAATAATAATCAACGACCACAACAACAACAACCACCACAACAGCAACAGGCACCCCAAACACCTAAAAGTGGTGATAGAAGATATATCGAGATAACTAGACCCCTTGAACGATACTCTCCTTCATTATATTATTTATTGTTGACTGATTCTCGTGAACTCGAATGTTATGAAGAAGTAATGCAGGTTGAAAGCAGGAAGAAGTGGGAGCTAGCCATGGAAGAAGAGATGGACTCGTTAATGCATAACCGGACTTGGGACTTAGTCAGTTTGCCTGCAGGTAAAACTAAATTGCAGAATAACTGGGTTTATAGGCTGAAGGAAGAAGATGGAGGAAAAGAAAGATACAAAGCCAGACTTGTGGTGAAGGGTTTTGCATAGAAGAAAAGGTATTGATTTTGATGAAATATTTTCTCCTGTTGTTAAAATGACTTCAATCAGAACTATTTTAAGTCTAGTAGTAGTTGAAGATTTGCATCTTGAGCAGTTAGATGTAAAGACAACCTTTCTCCATGGGGATTTGGAGGAAGATATATATATGTAGCAGCCACAAGGATATGAGGTAAAAGGGAAGGAGAAACTAGTGTGCAGGTTGAAGAAGAGCTTGTATGTCTTAAAACAGTGTCCAAGGCAGTGGTATCTAAAATTTGACAAGTTTATGTCTGAACAAGGTTATACTAGATGTCACTCTGATCATTGTGTTTATTTGAAAAAGAAAAATGATGGTAGCTATATTATACTGTTATTGTATGTAGATGACATGCTTGTTGTAGGGTCTAACATGTACGAAATAAATGTGCTCAAAGAAAATTAGCAAATTTGTTTGCAATGAAGGATTTGGGAGCTGCAAAAAAAATCCTTGGTATGAGAATAACTAGAGACAAGAAAAATCGCAAACTAACATTGTCTTAGAATGAGTACATGCAAAAGGTGTTGAAAAGATTTAATATGCACATTGCAAAAACTAGTTAGTACACCTTTTTCTAGCCATTCTAAACTTAGTAGGGAAATGTGCCCAAAGACCCGAGAAGATATGGATTATATGTCTAAAGTTCCATATGCATCAGCAGTTGGAAGCTTAATGTATGCAATGGTTTACACAAGGCCTGGTATTGCACATGCAGTGGGAGTTGTAAGCAGGTACATGAAAAATCCAAGAAAGGAACATTAGATGGCAGTGAAATGGATTCTCAGATATTGGAAAGGTACCACAAATCAAGAATTATGCTTTTGTGGTTCAAACATTTCTCTACAGAGATATGTTGATGGATATATGGGAGGTGATAGAGATAACATGAGGAGCACTACAAGATATGTATTTAATGTAGTTGGAACAACTGTCAGTTGGGTTTCAAAAATCAAAAATGTTGTTGCACTTTCAACAATAGAAGCAAAGTATGTTGTTGCTATAGAGGCTAGTAAAGAAATGATTTGGTTACAAAGGTTTGTGGGTGAATTGGGTAAGGAACATGATATGGGCACATTATATAGTGATAGCCAAAGTGCCATTCATCTTGCAAAGAACTCAACATTTTATTCTAGGACTAAACACATACAACTCAAGTACCATTTCATACGATCAGTGTTGGAAGATGGAGAGTTGAAGCTGCAAAAGATACACACTAGCCAGAATCCTATAGATATGCTAACAAAAGTTGTAACCAGGGAGAAACTGAGAATATGCTCAGTTTCAATTGGTCTTCAAGTATGACGATGAAGATGAGAAATAGGCAGGTCCAAAGAGGAGTCATTGTCCAATAAATGAAGCAGCGATGGAATTGCTACAATCATTCTCCAAGTGGGAGATTGTTGGTTGTGGAGCATGATTGTTCAGAGGTATTTGTTTCAACCGGATGTATACCCCAAGAGGTTTGTAGACCCCTCCACACAGGGGGTGCGGTGGGGGACTTGTCCCCCCGCGGGGGTTTGGGGGGGCCGATCCCCCTCACCTGGGGGGTCGAGGGGCCAGTGGTCTCCCAGTGGGGGTTTCGGAGGTAGCACCCCCGAAGCTAAAAATAGATGTAGAATTGCCTTGTAAAAGTATAGTAATTTCTAGTCAATCTAGGCCATTCATTAGGCGGATGATCTGACGGTAGTACTTTTGTTTAGTTTAGGGTTTTTTGCCCTAGAAGGCAACCCCTCTCTTTGTATGAGGACATTGTATTGAGGCTATGTAATAGATGTGTATTCTCTGAGCGAGAAACATAGAGGAGAGACTGTGAGAGAAAATAGAGGATATTATAGTGGATTTGTTGTAGGTTGTGTCTCTTCATTTTGTTGGATAATAGAAAGGAAGGACTGGCTGTTCGGGGTGGACATAGCACAAACTGGGTGAACCAGGTATATCTGTGTCTCTTTGGTTTTATGCTTTTTCAGTGTTTATATTTATTCAATATTCTATGTGTTCCGTTGCTCTGTAATATATAATTTTCTAACAGAAAAATCTAAAGATGGCTCTAGTCCCCTTGGATTTTTAATGAGCCTAAAGTGACAAGTGCTCAGATAGACCTTTCCTTTTAAAGAGTCGAAAAGGAACTAAAGTCACTACTTTGGAAAATCTAGACAGAGGGATTACCAAACCAATCGCAAAACTACAAAATACACCTTGGTGATAAATTAAAGAGAAATTACCAAGGACTTATGTATGACAGTCAATCTTCCTGAATGTTGTGTTCAATGCATTGCGATCAATAAGTCGGTAGACTCAGCTTCCTATGGATAAAGGATATAAGCCTATTGTGGTCTCCCAATATATACGCGACAGTACGGGGAGCACAAGTCCATGCTATCACTTGTATCAAGGAGGAGGAATCACCCAACCTTCGATGAAAATGATAGTTACTAGTTTTTACAACCCGAGAAAACGTCTCTAGCCTAGACCTCTAGATGTGTTGCGTTGAGTTCAAAAGTGTGTTAGGTTCATTGAAATTTATTTTAGAGTTGATCTTGTTTAAAGTTTTCCTTTCAATGGTTCACCACGTGATGTTGATTTGAAATTCCTAAAATGCAATCTACAATGATAAACAATCTTTGTTTATTTTGAGCAATGAAAATCCTAGCTACTAGGGAAAGAAGATTACAATTCTTTCAAAAAAAGAGCAAAGAGCACACGCTAGTGAATTTTCCTAAATCATTTTTCGCACACAAACTAAATGCAAATGCAAATGCATGTATTTTTTTTCATTCCGCTTAATGTGAAAAATTCCAAAAAAGGAAAACTAAATGTAACAAAGATCTGAAATATTTTACTCAAAGCGACATTTTTTACGATTGCTTCTTCAAAAGAGAAAGGAAGACTAAATGACACTTTCAATTTTGAATTAAAAAATGCTTTTGACACTTCAAATATCAACAAATCAAACCAAATACATGACTAAAAGTTCAATCGACTATCCAGGGAAGGAAGAATCCATGACACTTCTCTTCTTGACACAAAACGACAATTATGACACCTTTTGTACCAAATCGATAGATCGATTTAAGCAACTTTTCGGCAAAGAATTGTAAATTATGGACAAGTACATAAAAACATTTACTAATCCTAACCAAATGGAGGCTGATCTATGTGATGCAAGCAGGCTTCAGTAAGGAAGTGATGTTTATGAGTAGCAAAACAACTAAACAAGATTGAAAACAAGGACAAAAACCCCAAATTGCTAGAATGGAAATAGGTTCAGTTAGTCATCACACCTGGGCTTCACAGAAATAGGGATGTATCACACTTTACACACTCGAAAGGTGCAATGCATACTGGTTTACAATGACAGACAATGCGATAGGCCATGGAGCACAACTGAAGTGGGTTTTAGCTCAGATGTCTCGCTGTTTTCAGTGAGTTAAGCTGAGCTATGAAGGACAATAAAGAGAAAATTATAGAGGCAAGTCTTGAGAGGTTACTAGGCTACCAAAGGGCATCTAGAATGCTTGTAAGTCAAATGTTTAATTTATAAACTAAACCATAGATTGACAGAAGCAACATCCATCTAATATGCAATTGTAGAGAAAGAGAAGTTAGAAGGCTACCTGGCTGACTTCAAGTGCTGTCTATAGTTTATAAAACAAACAATAACAACCGACAAACATCTATTCGTTCGCCAGTAGAGTTGCCAATTTATTTCTGGGAAAACTAGTGTCTTTTCAATCGACTAGCCCTCTAGGTTTGGCAGCTACCCTAGAAACAATAGTGTAAAGTAATTCAATGATGTCTTCTATGCACAATAGATAAGAGAAAGATGAGGGGACCAACCTAGAGCTTCCGCTTAATCCCTTTCTTGATCTCTCTTCCCTTGACATATCTTGTAACTCCTCTCCGTACTTATCCCGCTTGGAGAGTACCTCTAAAAACATAGTAACAAAGAACCATCAAAGCATCTTGATCTATTATAACATAAACACTACATAATCAGCTATATTATGAACGTACAATAGCATTCACAAATGATAACATTCACAATTGCACAATCATATGGAAGAAAACTTGAAGACCTTTATTAAATAGAAGGGAGAATGACAACCTAGTTGTCTAATCTAGCATCATCCTACCAGCATCAATCCCTCTTCACCTCATGAAATAGAAAGATCACACCAACAATATAATACTCTTTTCTTCAAATACAAACTATCAACACTTCCTTGCAATTCACAATATTCCAACCTTCAGATTTCTTAGATGAGGGATCCATTTATAGATGTGTGCAAGGGTGTGAGTCATCTTTGGGGTTTTGATTACTGTCATTCCACTTGTTACAATTGATTCCACTTGGAGATTTCTTGGATCTCTTACTCATTCGTTGGCGAATTCAGAGAGGCAAGTGTCATAGGAGAGGTTCCTAGAAGATTGCATGAGCAACCACTTAGCAAACTATCTCGAACATTTGTCCATCCTCGCCCATCACACCCTATAGAAGGCACAAACAATATGCATTGCACCTGGCCAGTGTAATACCCAGAATGCATTGCACCTTGCCAGTGAAGCAGTCAGTATGGTTCAGTTTAGGCCATTTTCTGGGTGTTTTCTTAGGTGGAACTTTTGGGGAATGATGTAATGAGATGGTCATGTTCTTTTAGGGTATAAAACAACTCTTTTAGGGGTTGATGAACCCTAGTTTATCGACATATAAGATTGAGGCTAAAGTGCCCAAATATATCTATAACACATATGTTGTTATTAATATTGTTAGTAAAAAATATTAGTAACCATTTTTAGTAAAACTAAATTTATATTGGTAAATTATTTTCTATATGTTATTATTAACATTGTTAGTAAAAATTACTAGTAACCATTTTTAATTATATTGTTAGTAAAAATTATTAGTAATAGTTTTTAGTAAAACTAAATTTATATTGGGAAGAAGGAGTTTAAATCATTTGTAACATAAAATATTAATATAAAATAATAATTATATAATGTTAATGTTTTATTAAAAATGTTATTCAAAATTTTTATGAATTATTTAATGATAATGTTAAGATAAAACATTATCGAGAATAAGAAGAAATTACTATTAATGATCAAATAAGGCATATTAATGTAGAAATAATATTATTAACTATACATTACATTAATATTATTAACTATACATTGTATTAATATTATTAATTATACATTATAGAAGATCATTATATTGGAACTAATAAAAAATATTTAAAGTTAAAAGTCTTATATTTAATGGGAAGATATAACTTGAGTATTTAAAGTAAAAATATAAGATTTGTGTAAAATTTTGAAGAGTTAAATTTCCAAAGAATAAAATTAAATTAAAGATGTAATATAATGAAATTTTATATAACGTATTATTATAGATGATCGACTGTAGTGAATTATGTAATATAAGGATTATTAAGTGATTATTTGAATGGGAGAATGAGTAATTTATAACTACTTAATTCTTTAAAAGGATGGAAATATGAAGAACTTAAAAAGATTAAAGCAAGAAAGCAATTAGGGTAGCAAATGAAAGGGTGAAAAGAAAAAAAAGCGAAAAAGAATCCAAAGTAGTTAATGGAATGAAGGTGACCTAAAGGAGAAAATTAAATAAAACTAGGACCAGAGAGGAAGGGTTACAAGTGGTAGGAACATTGATACTATTAGAGAGAAAATGGATAGCTAGTTTTCAAGATTAACCTTTCTTATAGGTGTCTTCTTGGTTAAGATTGCTAGGGTGTTTTTCATTTCAAGGGATTTTCTAATGATATGACTAGGGTAGAAGAGAAACGAAACCATACTTTTGAAGTAATCAAAATTGATGAGTTGTTTAGTATCGTGGAAATGTTCAACTATAACCAATTTGAAAAATCGATTATGTTGGTTGTGAGTGTTATACTCTTTTAACCAAGCCTTAAAGAATCTTCTTGTTTAGACAATGCATGCGTTACCACAGGAGCAAGGAATTCAATTTATCCCTTAGTCTCGCATTGAATATGACATCTATTTTGCATATATAAATGGCATTTAAAGTGTGATGTAAGGTCTAAATAAAGTTTGGATGTTCTTTTTTTCTATAACCCTTGTGATGTGCTCAGTGATTCCATGGATGTAGGGAAGGGATACCCTGGTGATTTGGGTATATGTAGGGTATATTTTGGATTTAGGTTCTATTATAGAACAAAAAATATCTTTTTAATTTGAGATAATTAGTAATCATTGGAAAGTATATTTTTTGTAATGTGGGTTTCTCTTTTTCAAGGAATTGGGGCATAGAGTTTGAAAAGGTGTTGGTGGCAAATCTATTAAAAAAATATGAGTTTTGGGTAGGGTAGTGGTGAGAATTAGCATGAGGGTAACTATATGTGTGAATCTTCTTTCTATAGACCTTTTGGGAGAGGATTCCATAACGATTGTGCATGACAAGAACATCAAGGAATGGGAGAAAACAAAATTGCTTAGTTTCCATGGCAAATTGGATTTTGGGGCAGGTTCCATTAAGATGGGACACAAAGGACTCTAGTTCATGGGGAAAAATTACAAAGGTGTCATAAAAAAATTAAAATAACATGTGTGCTTTAAATGAAAGGAATTTAACGCTTTCATCTCAAAATGTTCCATGTAGATATTGGCGACAACAAGGGGAAGAGAAGATCTCATAGTTGTACATTATGTTCTTTAATAGAATATTCCTTTAAATGTGAAGAAGTTGGAGGAAAGGAAAATGTCGATGAGATTGAGGGCCTCAAGGGAAACTAAATGTGAGATAATATTGATGGCTTTATGGACCAATATTTTGATGAATAAGGAGATTCCATAAAATCTCACCATGATATCATGCTCATTTAGGTGACATTTTTTTTTCTTTTGGATAAATTTAAAGGAGTCCTAAATGAAATGGGGGGTATGACTAGTAGAAGGTCTAAGTTTTTCCCTATGAAAATGAGAGAGGGCATGGGTAGTTGAACCAATGGTGCAGACAATGGGTTTAAGGAGGGCATATCATTTTATATATTTTGGGTTTAATTTATATTCTAGGGGTTTGAGGGTTATTAGGTAAGAGTTTTTTTTGAATAGAAGGGTCTAGGGAGGAGGATTTTAAATATTTGGTAACAAGAATATTAATAAAATTAAAGGGGTTGTTAGCAAGGGATTTGTAAGAGGAAGCTGAAAGGAGGCCAAGAATTGTAGATTCATAGGCATATGTATTCATGACCACTATAACATTTCCCTTGTGATATTTTAGAATAATGATGTTAGGGTTGTTTTTTAGGATTTTAAAATAGAAAAAATGTTAGCAATTTCAACCAGAAAGACAACCATAAGCTAATTCAATCCTGGAAACCAACCATCCATTTTCCCTCTAACAATATCAATAGTCCTACTACTTCTAAATAACCCTTCGTCTCTTTTCCTAATTTCATTTCCTTTCCTCTTCTAACCCTACCTTCACTCCATTAACTACTTTATCCTTTACGCACAACCCCTTCCCTTCTTTACCTCTCATTTTCTACCCTAATTTCTTTCTTAATCTAATCCTTTTAGGATTTCGTTAATATTTCCATCCCTTTAAAAAATTATATCATTTCAACTTCCCCTTCCCTCGCTCAAATAATCACTTGATAATGCTCATATATCCTAATTCATTATATTAAATAATTCATAAAAGTACCTTATATTAAACTACATTATATCACATCTTTAAGTTTATTTTATCAGTTGGAAATTTAAATGATAAAAACATTTATTCATATTTCATATCTTTGATTTTAAATACTTAAATTTATATCTTGAACTTTAGATATAAGACATTGAACTTTAAATAATAATAAAAAATTAATTGCTTTCAAATTGATGAAGACTAAAAACTTGTTTTCTTTATAATCCAGAAAGTTTTGAAGATCTCGCATATTCACAAGGTTATCAAAAGATGGATTTTATACCTTCTAGTTCAAATAATACAATCTCCTAGTGCTCTTGTTTCCTTATGCTATCACCAACCATTCATTGTGAACTAGGAACAATGCTACAACCTTACTTTCCATATGGGGCATTTAGAACCAAAGTCTCTAAATTTCCTAGAACTAGCCCCTATTTCTCTTTTCTCATTGGGTGGGTTAGTTATAGGAGATCCTAGACATAGACATAGAGACCCTGATGGAGGTGAAAGAACTAAGTAATACTAGTGTACGCCAATGTGATAGGGAACCCATCTCATGACAAACGACAATGTTGAAAAGACTTGCCAGGACACCTGGCATGTGAAATTTGGATACATTGCAAAGTGAGCTCATGATTATAAGCCCTTGATGATAGTTTGGTTCCTCTGTTGTTGGTTTTTTGGTATGGGAGAACATAAGGATGGTTGATACATCATTGAGTATGCAGAGGAAACCAACTTGTGCATGCTCAATACCTTTGCTTTTCAATGGGAAGTTATTGAAGAGGGAAGGTAAGATTGTTTGGATGATCCTAAGGTAAAGCTATGACACATAATTTTGGATTCGGGCATGAGAAGACAATGGAATTATTAGAGTTTCATGGCTACATAGTGGTGTTCCCAGTGAATGCACTATCACACTTGCACAATCCTATAGGTAAGTCCACTTTTGTGGTTTAGTTTCTAGTTTTCATTTCTTTTGGTCCCATTCATGGGAATGATCTTTTCTTGTGGAATTCCTTGTATTTTCTGGTGGGTTATGGTGTATTATGATTTCCCTGGTCAAATATCTCCATAATTTATAGTTTTTGGGTGTTGGCTAAGGCATGGACTGTTTCCCTATTGAAATTGGAGGGAGTACTATTCTTGACAAGAGATGGAGAAGTAGAAGTCATGTTCTGGTGATGCAAGAAGTTGTGGAGAGTAGTGCTATCAAGCTTGTTGTCGAGATGAAGTGGTCTAATGTTAACAAGAACGAGGCTCATGCATGTGTTGTTGTAGGGTTTCTTTTCTAGTGGTTTGTGTGCCTATAGAAATGCTCAAGAAGAGAGGTTGGGCTAAGCGGGGGATGGGTCTGCGGGGCCAACATGCATGATGTGGAGGAGAAATGGTGGACAATAGGGCTTTGAAGGCCAATTTTGATGGGGAATTGGCTTAGATCGAGACCTTTCCTCGGGTCTTGTTGACTAGCCTCCTAGTTTAGAATAAGTAGACTCTTAGATGAGGCATAATCTCGAAATGTTGGAGCAGATGCAACAATAAAGACATGATGACCTTAATGAATTCATCACCTTCTTGAACAACTTACAATAGAGAAAATTGGATAACATAGACCATTTGGACTCCACTTGAAAGGAGCCAACAATCTACCAATGATTTCCTAGATCAGATGGAGGAGGTTGTAGCACATGTGGAGTTTCATGCTCATGGTTGTTGGGACTCGCAATTGATCAGTTTTTGACCCTATCTTTTGCCGTATATTTATCCTTTTTACAGTAATAAGAAAAAGCTTTTATTTCATAAGGATATATTAACCCCAAGGTATGAAGTGACCTTCCGCAAATCTATATTTAATTGTTTACTTCATATTCGTAAGTATCTTTTCACTTATCTATGGAAATGCTGACTAGAATCGTTAAACAACTGTCATAAGCTTGCAGGAGTATAGTGAACAGTTGCTGCAACACGAAAAACAGCAACTACGCAGTTGCTGCAACACGAGAAACAGCGACTGCGCAACTGCCACAATACCAGCAACAGTAATTATCCAAAGCAGCTATTTTGTAGCCACGGACAACAGATGGCAGCTATCTAAAAGATGATAACGTGGCATAATCAAGCGGAAGAATAGAGAAGGAGCATACAGTCAGCATGAACAGCATGGGGAAACAACGAAGGAAATAGCAATCCCGAGAAGACAATTAGTTATTCACCGTGTACAGCCGAAGCTCCAGAAAAGGATGTATTATC